>JAJHPC010000012.1:7252450-7264950 GCA_024447665.1 Juncus inflexus | reverse complement strand
TCATGACGTGATTTTGAGCCAAGCTATAGAGAAAGAATCACTAAACTCGCTAAAGAATGATCAAGTTCTTATTCCATATTCCACTAGAAGATGGTTGAAAAGAATCCTGGTCCTTAAAGGCCACCAAATTAGTTGTGGCGTCCTGGATAGCGACTTGGCTCGTGAGATCCGGCGTAGTTCTTTTCCTTATGAATATTATAGCATTACTTGCCTTCCAAAACGCCCAAGAACTTACTATCCATCTTGTACTCCATCGCTTCTTCTCTTCTCTGTTGGCCCTTTTGTTGGTGTTTGACCAATATGTGACTATCCCTTCTCGAGGAGAGATGCTGCAGCCTTGAGAAATATTGTCGATTCGTCTCCAAATTTCTCTTGTCAAGGTGAAAAGTAGGACACGAAAGGAGAAAATAAGGCGGCGGTCTCAAACCCTAGCGAAAGAAACCCAGAACTGGGGGGCTGCCCCCAACAACGACAACGCCCGGATCCTCTAGAGCTAATCTCTCTCCGGCGACCTTGTTAAAATTTGACCTTTCTCAAGTATTTGAGTCGGAAGAAACCGTAAAAGAAGCGATGGTAGAAAATTCACCCGATCTAGGGGCAGTTCCTTCCGGCAATGGCAGAGCCACCCCTGAATCTACTTCTCCGATGACGATGCACTCTTCTCTTTGGGAAAGGGAGCCTATTTCAGGTCACATTTGGATTGTTTTGAGCTGGTTTTGATTTTGTAGGTGGTTATTTTGGGGTTGATTTTGATTTACTTTTGAACTGAAGTTTGTTGCTGGTACGAGACCGATTTGGTGCCAGTTTTGTTGCTGATATATGACTGGTATGGGGTTATGAAAGAAGACTGGTACAATTGAATTTGGTGTGTATGTCACCCAATTTGTTCTTTTGTTGGCTAATTTTTAGGACTTAATTGGCTACAATTTTGGGAACTGGGGAGAAGTGTTTTAGTACTAATTTTGATCGTATTCGGGAAGGTTTGTGAGGTGAACTTGGTACTAGTTTGGTGCCCGACACAGTACTCGTATGGGGGCTATTTAAAGAGTAATAAGGAAGCAAACTTTTGTTGGATTTCAGACGTGCATAACGCAGCGGAAAACAAAAATTTCATCCAAAACCAATCCAAGGATCCGTGCGTATCGGTTAAATCAAATAAATAAATCTTAATAATACCTTTCGGATTACGCTTAATCCGTGACGCTCAAACCATGCATATTGTCCATGCGCCTCACCGGTTACCATCCTAACCGATTTTCGGTCCGTCTAGGCCATCTAGGTCGGGTCGTGCGGAAGTCATCTCCCGCACACACAATCCGTCTCAACCAAAACTCTCAACAAACCATTCTCTTCTTCTTAGGCCGAATAGATCACAAGCGCCGAAAGTACGAACGCCTCTACCGGTGTCCACATGAACAAACTTCTTAAAACGGGAAGAAGAACAATATATATGCTAGTAGCTTGTTCTCCTCTTGCATAAGAAAACTCTTCTTATTTTATCTCACAAAAGATGTATATAATTCCTCTCATATAATCGTACTCTTTCATTTTTGTCATACAAAAGGAAAACACCCTTTCATAATTTTGTCATACAAATTAGAAAGTATATTTTCTCTCTTTTGTCTCGCAAAAGAGAATGAGAAATAATGAGAGAGAGAATGATGTGTCGTCTTGTGAATTTAGAGCCCTCTATGTCCTTATATAGAGGTGAAGAGTCATGTCTCTTCACACTAAAAGATGTGTATGACATCACTCATCATTTTCCATATGCCATCATCTAGACTCTTCTAGATTACATGATCTTTTGTGCTCATAGTCTTTATATACATATATATCACATCTTATCACATAAGATGACAATATATTTTGTGACATTCTTATGCAACTCATCATATAAGTTGCTAGGATATTCTGCGCCCGTTTTAGTTTGTTCTTTGTGTGTGACCCTGTAGGTTCACTTAATGTTGTCAATAGACTTAACAGTCTATAAATCATGAGCGGACTCTAGCAAGCCATCATGAGTACCCAATTTAAGTGAATATCGGTGATCCGATTTACCTAACCAACAATCACGTATTTAGTCCATTTGTCACGCGATATCTATATCGATCATAAGGCATGTAAGACGCTATCTATATATTAATTGATTAATATTTCTTGATCCCGAATTAAACTGAATAAGAACAAATGACATTAATAACTCGTATTAATTTATTTGAGTATGGCCATACATTTCTTCAGTTTAATTCATCAAGAGGCCTAAAGATATCTCTCTCATTTATGAGAGGAACAAATTCCGTCTTGATTGCACTCATCCCTCTACATGATTCATTATATACCTAATCATAATCGTTATGACTACCCGGTTAAAGGTAGTGTTAGATTATATTAAAGTATAAAATTACTCATGTTGGGAACCGAGACAATCTCAGGTCAAAGGACTATAAATACTTTATGTTACAAGAATCGCTAATGACGTAAGACATGCAGCATTCTTATGTATATAAATATATATTTATATGTATCTGCAAGTATATTTGTCTCCACAAATATCCTATAAATGACCAGGGACGATTTAGAATATCATTCATAATACTTTATAGTTTTACTATCAAAGTCATGCACTTTGATGACATAAAACTGAATTGCATATTCATGGTCTATTTTAATTATATTAAAATAACCTATATGCACATATTATATGAAATATCTTAGAATAAATAGTATGTTTGTTATTACAATCCATCATCTAGGTCACAAACACTTTGGCCTAGGGCATAACACCATCAATCTCCCACTTGCACTAGGCCAAATCAACCAAGTATCTCATACTCGTTGATCTACGTGGTATCACATACCAGTTGACCTAACATGATCACCATCATTTAAGGGATTGGGATCTTAAATGGATTATCAAACATTGTCATATGCAAATACTTTGCATATTTTTATGTCTACCATAATCTAAGAAGAATACTTTATCCTTCTCAAGTATATAATCAGACTCTTGATTATTATTTAGTGACTTTCACTAAGATTAAACTTATGTGTGCTTGTTACACTTAATTCACATCATATGTAATTATGCTCCCACTAAATTTCTTGTCAACATAAGATTTATCTTTAATTTTTGATAAAACCAAACTGTTTGGTTATTTCATCAAATAATAAATATTCACCAAGAGATGTTTGCTTTAATTCATAAATGAATTTATGCAATTTGCAAACTCTTTTCAAAAATTTTAGGATGGACAAAACTCTCAAGTTGTATCATATACATACTTTCATATGTTTCTATTAAGAAACAACGTCTTGACATCTACTTGACATGTTTTATAGTCATACTATGAACATATGCCCAAGAAAATTCTGAAATACATAAGCATGATGACTTGGAAAAATATTATCATAGTCTATACTATGAGTTTAACTTAACCAAAAATCATGCATTATATGTTTGCACATTATCCATGTCGGTTTTTCTTTTAAAACCGTATTTCCATCTGATGGATCAATCAAATTCAAAACTTGATTGTCTGACATGGATTACATCTCAACTTTCAAAGGCTCTAATCATTAGAGCCTTGACTCATCATAGTCTATTAGTAGAATGTGGACTCATCATCTATGAGTACGAAATTTTTATCATTAGACACGAAAATCTATATTTTTCGGGCCTGCGATAAATTCTAATAGATCTACATGAATACACTTATGTTATATACTCAGACTCTTCAACATCTTGAGAGTCTAGTTGATTAATTGCGTACTCAATCACTAGTTGAAATCTGAATTAATTTCCATCCGAGCATTACTGTCAGTATGTGGAATTCAAATTTACTCCCACTAATTCTTTTGGAAACACTTCTTCCAAAGAGATATAATTTTCGAGTAACAAACACATTCTTCTCATATTAATTATAGAAGTAATATCCTTTACTTTTCTTAGGATATTCCACAATAAGCACTAATCCGATTAGATGCATGATGCTTCAATTAAGTATCATATCCTCAAATCTTGATAAAAGATAATCTGATACACATACCAGTCCATATCGCATATGGAGTCTTTTACAACTACTTTAGATGGAATTATATTTAGTATGAACGCAATAAGAGCGTAACCCCGAAAGAAATAGAAGATATATTTGACTCATCATAATCGAACTATATCTAATAAATTCGATATCATTGTCATGATCACCAAAACACTTGGTTCTCGAATCCTCGATCTCATCAATGAAATTTGATTTTTCTAAGCCAAGTTTATTGTCTACTTCATTATTTGAATGTTTTGAACTTTTCAAAATATTCAAATTTATTGTTTGAATAAAGTGATGAAGTAGTTTTCTCTAGCACCTTCACTCATTAATGAACATACATCACTATGTATGAGAGCCAATAAGTAACTTGCTTTCACCTTACTTTGTGAAAGACGTATATGTCATCTTGTCTAATAAATAAGTTACACATGTTTCAAATGATTCAAAATCAAATGAATTTGATTTTGAATAAATGTTCATCTTAATGGATTAAAGTAGACCAAGCGACAATGCTAGATTTAAATTCTTAATATTAATGTTATAGATAGACTTATAATTATCTTGTTCGATATAACACATAAGGTAATTTTTCTATTGGAACATTTCCAAAGAAAATTGACATTTGTGAATGGTGAAATTATTATTCTCAATAATAAATTAATAACCATTCATAGATAAACTCGAACTATAGATAATACAAAATTTATTGTCGACATTAAATTACAATTATTTATGTCGGCGATAAGTCCAAAAAGACAATGTAACTAAATGAGTTACTTGAGAAAATGCAACAACTTTTACTACATTTGTCACTCATATGTTAACATCATATTTACTCAATAGTCTACAACTTTGTCAGCACATTTTCACAAATGTGTGATTTACATCATGTATCTAATACACATGATGTGAAATAGACAAGTTAATTTCTATAACAAAAATACTTGAAGCGGTAGTCACACTATCCTTTCATTCCCTTTTTCATATCTTCTTGATAAATTCTGGTTTCTTTCAATGAACCGATTCACTGCAAAAGATACTAATTTCTTACCTAAGGCTGAAGCCTCGGCAACATCTCGCCCTTATTTTTGGGAGTACTTTTTACGTTCCTTTTAAGCACGAGAACATCATTGACAATACTTGTCCATGTTCATGTTAATGATTGTTAGCATCTTATGTTATCTGTCATTCTCAAGGACCTATTGTGAGACATAAATAGATATACTATTCGATTTGAATAATATGCAAACACTATTATTCTTTAAATATTTCATATAATGGCTCCGACTATTTTTTAATCAAATCAATAACCCTCAATCGCATTGATTCGGAAACTTTCAATCCATGAAGTTTCATAGTGAGACAAGATCCATATTTCAATTAAGTCCTAAGTGAGCTTTGACTCATCGCCCAGAAGTTAACTTATTTAGGTAGGAATAATTCCAATTGTATCTCATACAACTCTTGAACAACATAGGATAAACATCATATGCCCGACGTATATATCCTATCGTATGCCCCGAGCCCAAGTCCGACTTGATAGCCCAGTTAAGTCAAACCATGTCTAATCATCGGCAAAATAGTACCCAACACACTCAGCTTTGGCATGACCTATGTTGGCTCCCATTTCCCGCATTCTTTCCTCCTAAGATTGTCCCTACATACCCAGCTTTGGCATGACCTATGCAGGGTCGATCAGAGTATTGAGAGATTTAGACTTATGGAAGACACTTCATGACTTAACATTGTTTTGAGGGATTTTATTTAGTATTATATGTTGTTATGCAATATTCAAAGAACATCACATGTACTAATAGAATAAAGATAATAACAATGATATATCATGGCCTTGATCTTTATGAACTAACATAAAGATTTCCTAATATATGTTTCATCTCCATGAAATTTTTCTTAGATTGTATTTGGAAATCTTATCTCCATGTATAGAAATCGATGAACTCTTTCATTGCCATGATGTGTGGTTTAAAATAAACATGTCATCTTAATGAAGTATCCATGATGGAAGATGAACTCCTTCATCTCAATGATGTATGCGTTATGCCTAATGAACTCTCTCATTTTATCAACACATATCAACAAATATATCAAATATAAACATAATCATATTATGTTTCGATTATTTACCCATTTATAAAATATATATACATATATATATATAAAGCTTACGAATGCGAATTTAGGGCGCGGTCATCATTGTCAACATTTGGCAGGTCAAAACTCAATGTTTGATTTGGTCAACATTTGACTCGGTCAACGATCAACATTTAACAAGGTCAACAGTCAATGGTTAATATTTTGTCCAGGTCATGATCAACTTTTGACCAATTTAATGGTCAACAGTCAAGGGGTAATTTAGTGTAGTCAACTATCAACAATTAACTGTCAATACAATCAACAGTCAACATACTCCACAGTCAACACAGTGTGTCAACAGTCAACTGTCAACATGATCAACATGGTCAACACCTGGTCAACTTTGTCAACACACATTTTTCTACACATTAATACATCATAGGAATCTTTTCATGAATTCAATACATCACATGCAACTTTTCATGAAATAATGCATCACATGCACCATTTCAAAAAGGCAATTCATGGTACACACCCTTTCATGAAGACACAACTATTCAAGAGGTCGAAACTCTTGTGATTTCACCTTTTCGGTCGTACCTCTTAGTTGCACATGTTGATTACACCCGTTGGTCGCGCCTCTTGGTCGCAACCGTTGGTCGCAACCTATTGGACGTGATATTTGGATCATATCCATTGGTCACACCCTTTGGTCGCACCCTTTGGTCACACCCATTCGTTGCAACCTTATGGACGTGACATTTGGATCGCATCCATTGGTCACACCCTTTAGTCGCACCCTTTGGTCGCACCTGTTCGTCGCAATCTTATGGACGTGACATTTGGATCGTATCCATTGGTCACACCCTTTAGTCGCACCCTTTGGTCGCAATCTTTCGTCGCCTCATTCGGATGTGACATTTGAATTGCATCCCTTGGTCACACCCGTTAGTCGCACCCATTTGTCGCAACCTTATGGACGTGACATTTGGATCGCATCCTTTGGTCGCACCATTTGGTCGCATCTGTTGGTCGCAACCTTTCGTCGCGTCTTTTGGATGTGACATTTGAATCTCATCCCTTGGTCACACCCGTTAGTCGCACTTTTTGGTCGCATCCTTTGGTCGCATCCGTTGGTCGCAACCTTTCGTCGCGTCTTTTGGATGTGACATTTGAATCGCATCTCTTGGTCACACCCGTTAGTCGCACCTTTTGGTCGCATCCGTTGGTCACAACCTTTCGTCGCGTCTTTTGGATGTGACATTTGAATCGCATCCCTTGGTCACACCCGTTAGTCGCACCTTTTGGTCGCACCCTTTGGTCGCATCCGTTGGTCGCAACCTTTCGTCGCGTCTTTTGGATGTGACATTTGAATCGCATTTCTTGGTCACACCCGTTAGTTGCACCTTTTGGTCGCACCCATTCGTCGCAACCTTATGGACGTGACATTTGGATCGCATCCGTTGGTCACACCCTTTAGTCACACCCTTTGGTCACAACTCTTGGACTCAACTTTTGGATCACTTTCCTTTGTCCCACCTTTTAGAGGCAATCCTTGGTCGTGACCTTTGGATCATATTTCTTGGTCGCAACTCTTTGATGCAACACTTGGACGCAAACTTTGGATCGTATCCCTTGGCGGCAATTTTTGGACACAACTTCTGGATCACATCTATTCATTGCATCTTTTGATCAAATCTCTTGGACATAACTTTTGGATCACATCCTTCGGTCATATCCTTTAGTCGCATTCTTTGGATGCAACTCTTGGATCATATTCATTAATCGCATCTTTTCTATTAAGAATATTCAACACTTGAATACTCTATATGCAAGCCTTATAATTATAAATCAAAATTATAAATGATATCTAAATAGTATATATCACATATATACCGACTCAATTTAACCGAAAGACGCACGTTGCTCTGATACCACTGTTGGATTTCAGACGTGCATAACGCAGCGGAAAACAAAAATTTTGTCCAAAACCAATCCGAGGATCCGTGCGTATCGGTTAAATCAAAGAAATAAATCTTAATAATACCTTTCGGATTACGCTTAATCCGTGACGCTCAAACCATGCATATTGTCCATGCGCCTCACCAGTTACCATCCTAACCGATTTTCGGTCCGTCTAGGCCGTCTAGGTCGGGTCGTGCGGAAGTCATCTACCGCACACACAATCCGTCTCAACCAAAACTCTCAACAAACCATTCTCATCTTCTTAGGCCGAATAGATCACAAGCGCCGAAAGTACGAACGCCTTTACCGGTGTCCACACGAACAAACTTCTTAAAACGGGAAGAAGAACAATATATATGCTAGTAGCTTGTTCTCCTCTTGCATAAGAAAACTCTTCTTATTTTATCTCACAAAAGATGTATATAATTCCTCTCATATAATCGCACTCTTTCATTTTTGTCATACAAAAGGAAAGCACCCTTTCATAATTTTGTCATACAAATTAGAAAGTATATTTTCTCTCTTTTGTCTCACAAAAGAGAATGAGAAATAATGAGAGAGAGAATGATGTGTTGTGTTGTGAATTTGAAGCCCTCTATGTCCTTATATAGAGGTGAAGAGTCACGTCTCTTCACACTAAAAGATGTGTATGACATCACTCATCATTATCCATAGCCATCATCTAGACTCTTCTAGATTACATGATCTTTTGTGCTCATAGTCTTTATATACATATATATCACATCTTATCACATAAGATGACAATATATTTTGTGACATTCTTATGCAACTCATCATATAAGTTGCTAGGATATTCTGCGCTCGTTTTAGTTTGTTCTTTGTGTGTGACCCTGTAAGTTCACTTAATGTTGGCAATAGACTTAACAGTCTATAAATCATGAGCGGACTCTAGCAAGCCATCATGACTACCCAATTTAAGTGAATATCGGTGATCCGATTATCCTAATCAACAATCACGTATTTAGTCCATTTGTCACGCGATATCTATATCGATCATAAGGCATGTAAGACGCCATCCTTATATTAATCGATTAATATTTCTTGATCCCGAATTAAACTGAATAAGAACAAATGACATTAATAACTCTTATTAATTCATTTGAGTATGGCCATACATTTCTTCAGTTCAATTCATCAAGAGGCCTAAAGATATCTCTCTCATTTATGAGAGGAACAAATTCCGTCTTGATTGCACTCATCCCTCTACATGATTCATTATATACCTAATCATAATCGTTATGACTACCCGGTTAAAGGAAGTGTTAAATTATATTAAAGTATAAAATTACTCATGTTGGGAACCGAGACAATCTCAGGTCAAAGGACTATAAATACTTTATGTTACAAGAATCGCTAATGACGTAAAACATGCAGCATTCTTATGGTGGGTCAGTTCAGTATATGGTCTCTAACATATACCTATGTTAATGACTTGTTAACGATTTATCCATGATCAGTAAAACATAATCATCAGTCAACTAATATACAAGTGTAGATTTATAGCTTGTATATAAATATATATTCATATGTATCTGCAAGTATATTTGTCTCCACAAATATCCTATAAATTACCAGGGACGATTTAGAATAACATTCATAATACTTTATAGTTTAACTATCAAAGTCATGCACTTTGATGACATAAAGCTGAATTGCATATTCATGGTCTATTTTAATTATATTAAAATAACCTATACGCACATATTATATGAAATATCTTAGAATAAATAGTATGTTTGTTATTACAATCCATCATCTAGGTCACAAACACTTTGGCCTAGGGCATAACACCATCCACTTTGTGGTTGTGTCATGATTTTTTTTTAGGCAGACTAGGCAGCAATAAAAAGAGTTGTTTGAGGTGAGGTTACAACCCCGACCAAGGTACGAGCCCTTTGACATCTTTGTATTTATTGCGGATCTTGGCTTTCGACTTCTCCTGTCGATACTTCGCCTACTTGCCTAAGTATCAAGAGATGTGGTGTGCTACACACTTTAAGATAAGAATTAATAAAAGACAAACAACATCACATCAAATAACAATAATGGATAAGGAATAAAGAACTTAAAAAAAAACTAGATTGATTAAACTACTAACATCGCACCATAGGGGGTGGAGTTAGTTACGGTATGATGTGTTATTTTTACACACATATTTTAGGCTTAATATTAAAATAATCAGCCTATGAAATTGAGAACGTATTTTCAAGATTTTGGTAGAGATCGGTTACACGTGCAAAAGAAGGTTTTAGCGAGATCCAACATAGATGGTCTTGGTGGACGGATAATTGGTTTAGACGATAACCCATTGAAAGACGTTCAACGACACACATGGTTTGGGCTCACGGAATAAGCATAATCCGAAAGGTATTCTTAAGTTTTATTTCTTTGATTTAACTGATATGTATGGATCCTTGGATTATTTTTGGATGAAATTTTTGTTTTCCACTGAGTTTAAGTACGTCTGAAACCCATCAACAACTAGCTAGCGTGAGATATTATCCAAATGACCCAAAAGTAAAATATAAATTCATCTAACCAGATGCACTGACTCGTTTGACTCGAAATACTAATCTGATTGACCTAAATACTTTAAATAATCCATAATACATACTAGAACAGTTTGAAACAGTAACCTAAAATACCAAAAACTTCGACCTAAATGACTTATAACTAATTTAAACAAAGACCCAAATTACCCGAAAGTTAGACCTGAATGTTCCGCTGCCAGATTGTAAACATACCTGAATTTTCTAAAGTTAGACCCGAATGATCCTCAATCTGATTGACCCATAATCCGAACTCGAATGACCCAAGACCCCAATGACCCGATACCCAAATGACCCGAGAAATGAACAACCCGTAATCCGAATGTCCCATACCGAAGTGACCTGAACCGAATCTGACCCAACCCAGCCATTTTCCACCTCTTGATGGATCTCATCCCCAAACTGTGTGATGTGCCACTCCAA
Organism: Juncus inflexus; assembly: GCA_024447665.1. Taxonomy (NCBI): domain Eukaryota; kingdom Viridiplantae; phylum Streptophyta; class Magnoliopsida; order Poales; family Juncaceae; genus Juncus; species Juncus inflexus. The sequence continues at coordinate 7,253,855 of JAJHPC010000012.1, read as the reverse complement.
CACAACGGAAGATGTCAACCATCTTTTCCTTCATTGCCCCTTTTTTTTTAATTGTAGCCGAAAATAGACTTTTATTAAAACATTAAAAAAATTGCTATAAAATGGAGATTATAAATAACACCCTTTAAAGTGGTTCAATTGCTAATCCTAATCAACAAAATGAAAAAAATATTAGGCTACACCTAATTTGAATTGGCTTTTCAAATCATCGTGCAGGTAGGATTCATGACTAATCTTGTTGGGCTTGTTGCTTTGGCAGATGGAAAAGGGTCGCGATGTCACCGGCTTGGTGATTGACAAGCGGTGCTAGGGTTTGGGATAACCGTTGACCTCTTCCTTTTGGAGAGTTGATAAAATCCTCCTTAGTGGTATTGTTCTAGTGTGAGGCGAAGTATGAACTGGGAGAAGGATGATCTAATGTTGTGATTGGTGCCGCAAGGCTTAAGTTTTAACTAATGTTCAAACTCGTGCTAAAAATAAGGGCTTACGTTTTACTACTTGGTCAAATCTCGTGCTAAACAATTTTGCTCAAATTCTTGCTAAAAATTTGTACTCAAACTAATTACTAAAAGATCAAATAATTGTGAATTCATGCTTTAAGACAAAACTACAAGAAAAAATCAAGCTCATATTTTGCAAGTTCTAATCATGTATATTAGAACTACAGGAGAACTAAATGAAGTTCGACAATGGCTTTCGAAATTGCCCGAGAAATCTGCAACAGATAACCTGGGTGCGAGCACAATGATTCTTTGTGATGGCCGACTTAGCGATAACAGGGTGGATGCTCCTTATCAGCATAAACAAGAAGGATAAGGAGAAGCAAACCAAAATAGTAACTAGAGCGATAAGCGAAACTACCAATCCCTAGACCGCTCTCTACCAAAAAGATAACAGATTACCCCCTGCGCGAGCACTGACAACACGAGCACGACTCCTTTACATATTTTCTTTTCTTTTATTTACTTTCTCTCAACCCACCAACCAACCAAATAATAGATTCCGTTTGGATTACATACCAAAAATCTATTCTAGTACTGCACCTTAGCCTTCGAGTGGATCCACACCCCAGATTGCTACAACGCGAGATCATGAGGACGACCAACCAAGCAAACTGAGGTCTACAAATGTCGAATTGGGACCTAATTTATATCTATACATACACCTGTCAACACCCTTTTTTGGCGCCGTTGCCGGGGAGGTACGGATATAGGAAACCTAGATTTTTGGTAGTGAGACCAAAACATTTTTTCCTTTAATATCTTCTCGAGAGATTATGGTCTCTTTCAATGAACTGGTTCATTGTAATATACACCGACTTCTTACGTGAGGTCAGGACCCGACAACAACTTGCCCATATTTTTGGGATTACTCTTTATGCTCCTTTTTATGCATGAGAACATCA
>JAJHPC010000012.1:6999950-7234950 GCA_024447665.1 Juncus inflexus | reverse complement strand
AGTCGGGACTCTTCATAGCATCTTGGTAGGACGTGGGTTCATCATCTATGAATGTCACATCATCATCATTAGACATGAGAAATCCGTATCTCTCGGGCTCATGACGAATCGTACTAGATCTACGTTGAGTCTTTTGTGTTTCACGCTCACCAACTCTTTGACAGCTTGTTTGGTCTTCCGTCACTGGTTCTGTAATTGTAGGTGAGTCTCGAATTTCTTCGAGTTGTACTTTACTCCCTCTGCTTCTCATGGAGACAAATTCTCTTTCTTAGAAAGCACCATTGCGGGCAACAAACACTTTGTTTTCTGATGAGAGGTAAAAGTAATATCCCCTTGTCTCTTTAGGATATCCCATGAACAGACACTTATCGGATTTGGGTCTGAGCTTATCGGAAGATTGAAGTTTGACATAAGCCTCACATCCCCAAATCTTAAAAAAAGATAACTTGGGGCTCTTTCCCGTCCATATCTCATATGGTGTCTTTTGAACCGCCATTCATGGATTTTGTTCAGTATGAATGTCGTTGAAAGATTCGTTTGACTCATCATCGATCGAAGCATATTCAATAAGGTTCGATTACTCCTTTCGGATTAGGTGTAGCCTAATATTAGTCATCTTCAATAAGGGTTTCTTAGTCATCTTGCCAAGTAAACAAGACTCGCACGTCTCAAATGATTCCAAATCAAATGAGTCCAAAAATCCATGAGAGTGGAGTTTAGAAATGCGTTTCTCATTTATATGGCCTAAGCGATAGTGCCAGAGGTATGTCGTATTTGAGTCATTCGGTTTAAATCATTTAGTGTTAATGTTATATATGGACTTATAAATCTCTTTCTTAAGATCTAGCACGTAAAGACCTCTTTCTAATAGAACATTTCTATAGAAAAGATTATCATTTAAGATAGAACAATTATTATTCTCAATAACAAAGTTATAACCATCCAAAGCTAGACAAGAAATAGAAATAATATTTCTGCTGATAGCAGGTACAAAATAATAATTATTAAGTACTAATATTAGAGGCCAAGTCAATAAATTAGTTCCTACGGCTAATGCAACAACTCTTGCTCCATTTTCCACACACAGGTCTATTTTGCCCTTAGCTAATCTTCTACTCCTTTGTAGTCCCTGCACATCATCAAATCGGAGTACCACATCCGGTATCCAATAACCAAGATTTAGGAGTAAGTGAATTAGTTTCAATAATAAAAATACCTGAAGCGGTAGTCACACTACCCTTATTGATTTCGTCCTGATAGAGTTTGCAGTTTCTCTTCCAATGGCCAACCTTGTTGCAATGGAAGCAAACTCCCTCCTTGTCTTTCTTAATCTTAGGTTTAGGCAACACCTTGCCTTTATCCTGCTCTTGTTCCCAGTCTTCTTACCCTTCCTCTTGTGAACCATTAGGACATCTTTGACAATATTTGTGTCCTCCTGTGTGTTCTTAAGCATCCCATGCAACTCGGTGATGGATTTCTCCATCTGATGCATATTATAATTCATGATGAATTGCTTCTGAAGCTCGGAGGTCATGGTCGCTAGCATGAGACAAGCTATCTCCGTGCCGTCCTTGACGTATTTAGCATACGCATCTCGGGCAGCCCTTGTGGCTCCCTGTTCTGGTTCCTCTGGGTAAGCCTCTTCTATGACATACAGTTTATTGTCAGCCTTGAGAACAATTCTCAGGTTTCTAAACCAGTCAAGGAAGTTAGACCCATTGAGCTTATCCTTCTCAAAGATAGAACCCAGTTGAATTATTATTATTTGCCATTATACAAGTTAAAATATAAAGTGCCATCATTATTTATTCATAGAGGTTGTTTTGTTTTGGTGTTTCTTATATTGTACTCCCAATATTTTCTTCAAATCAATCACCTTCAATAGTATTGATTCAGAATCATCAATTAAATGAAGTTTCATAGTGAGTTAAGATCCGTATTTCATTGAGCAGTAAGTGCGCTCCGGCGCAACCCTTCGTGCTCAACTATTTAGGTAGGAACAGTTTCCAATTGCATCATATGCAACTCTTTACTTTTATGGAATGAGTATCTTATACTCGTGTATTATCCCATCTTGTGCCCCGAGCCCAAGTCCGACTTGCTTGCTCAGTTAAGTTTAACCATGTATGAGTATTGGCAAAGCAGTTTCTCGCACACTCAACTCAGGCATGACCTGTGCTAGTCACAACTTCCCGCGTGCCCCTTTCCACAAACAATCCCCCACACACCCAGCTCCGACATGACCCATGTGAAAAACTGTCTGAGTACTGAGGGTTACAGCGACATGGTAGGCACTTAATTACTTAATATTCTGAAGGATTTTGTTTTAGATTTATAAAAATAAACATCACAGAAATTAAGTTAAATATGGCATGAGCCTATTCCTCATGAGTGATCATGAGGTTCCTAAACCGTCCCTAGTGATATGTAGGATGTTTATAAAGATACACATATTTCAGGTAATAAGCTACATATCCACACTAGTATATCCGCAGGCTGGATGATCATGTTCTGCTGATCATGGATATAGGGATGTCAAGTTTGGAATATAGGTACATGTTAGAGAACACATACTGGACTGACCATACCATGAGAATATGCATGATATATGTCATTAGTGATTCTCATATGAATAATGTGCTTGTTCCTAGACCTGAGGTCACCATGGATTTCTGTATGTGGAACATCATACTTTAATATGATCCTACATCATCCGTAATGGGATGGTCATTAGGGTCATCATTAGATATGCACTGAATCTTGACGAGGAATGTGAGTGACCAAGATGGGATTTGTTCTTCTCGTCAAGATGGAGATATCTCTGGGCCCCCTAATGAACTAGGACTGTAGAAAATGCATGGTCATGCTCAAAATGGATTAACATGTGTTGTTAATATCATTTTTGTATTTATTCAGTCTAATTCTCGATCAGGAAAGAGACTTTGATCAAACTCAAGGATGTCATATTAGCGTGGCTTGTGATTAACATATCTATCGTAGAACTAAAGGAATAAGCAAACGTTTATTTAGATAGGTTTATGATTGCTGATCATTTTATTTAATATGGGTAGTCATGACATCAGTCTAGAGATTACTCATGATTATGATCTTTAGAAGATCGTTACCAGTGTTAAATGGAACCTACACGGTCAGACAATGAACTCCATTCGTACGGGATGAAAATACCTCAAAAACATTTATACATATGATGTATAAATTTGTGAACGAAATAATTAATTATTGGATAATTGATTGAACAAAACAGCATCCTTGCGTTGGCAATGGAATAATTCCATTCCCAACCAGAATAGATATGGAAATTGTAATAACCTCAGCTACCAAGTATTCCGTTAAGGAAATACCTATTCCGTTGGCAACGGAATAGTTCTGTTCGCAACGGAATAGGCGCAGATTAGGGTTTTTAGTTATTGTAACTGAGCAATCGTTCGCCTCTCTCTCTAGTATAAATAGAAGGGCAATACCTCTCTATAAAATAGACAATTCTCAAGCTTTAGAAGCCGTCTTACACAAAAATAGAGAGAGAAAGTTTTGAGTTATTTTCGGAAAATATTTCCGGACTCGTCTAGCCGAGTCCGGTTATTCCGTGCGTCTGAAGTTCGCGTGGATACGAATAGAGGTTCTCTAACTTGAGAACTTACGAGCGATCATTCTTCATCCTAGGAGAAGCAAGAATGTTCGTGGAGTCGAGCTTCAAGAAGGAGAAGGTTGCACGTCAGAAAAGTTAAGACCAACATCCGTTCTTTGTCTCACGGATCAGGATAATCCGAGGTATAAATTTTAATAGTTAATCTCGTACTTTTATTCCCTTAATGATCATCCTAGGGCGGGTTGAATCCATACGTTCCACTGTGCATGTAACGTACATGGCTATAGATTCCCCATCAATAATTTCATATAAATAGATGAGACCTGACTTGATTTAATTTTGATATTGTTTTAAAAAAATTTGAAATACTCCTTATTTTTCCCAGTATTTTTAAAACTCACTTAACTTTTCGTATCATTTTTTTTAATCTCTAGAAATTATACACTTTTCCACAATAAAAAATAAAGTTAGTTTTGTATATGTGGTTTATTTTATTATGTAGAATAATATTTTTTTAAATCATATATATTTAACATTTCATTTAGTTTTTCTTATATATAAAGTTTGTGAATTATATTTTTTTGACATGTCTTCTTTTTTGAGATTTTCTTGCAACTTATTTACAAATGATCATATGGCGGATCAGTTCATGGAATTCAATATTTAGCAAGTGTGTAACATCAATCTTCACACATGCCTCATACTTTAACATATGATCTAAACTAAAATGTCCAATAGGTCAAATCAAGAGATTTTGGTTGACTGGCCAAAATTTTTCATGTGCATCCCGATAAAATCTTAAATTAATATAAAATTTGAACGAGCATATCTTATGTGTACCACAATAAATTATGAGTATAGAATTTTTTTATCCAACCAATTTTATTATATCGACTCAGAATTTACAATTATCACATAATATAATATATAGAGTATTGTGTTTACTATAATTTAAAATAGAACGAGCAAATTTGATATGCACACATATTTATTACATTGATAAAAAAAACATAATAAAAAGTATAAAATTCTTTACTTTCTTTAAATCAATTTAAAATAGAACGTTTGTCAAATTCATTAGGAGTAGAGACAAATGGAGCCGTCATGATAGTTTGATTATATTATGATAATAGTGCATTTGACACTCACATAAGCTTCGTATTCAACCTTACAAAGGAAACTATAAAGAATTGAGTTTATATTTTCCTATGAAATTATAAAGTTTCGACATAAATAAACTTCTTATGAAAGTTTGATAATTATTCATTAATTATAAATTTTATTTCATATAGTTTTACATTTTTAGAGATAGTTTTATTATAGAGGAGTTTTTATTGAGTATAAATTACATAGTAATAAAATGAAACTCTTTTAGAGGAATAATCAAATATTCTTCTTTTTATGAAGGGTATATAATACACATGATTTCAGTCATATTTCGGATGCTATACAAAAAAGTAAGATAAAAAAATAGTGTTCTAAATACAAATAAATGAACAAATTGCCACAAAACGGAAAGTGTGAACAAATGGAAGATGAGTTAAGTTTTCGTGTTATAAAATTATTGTGATTTTTATAAATCACATAAACCAATGCCAGTTTATTTATATTGATTTACATTTCTTTTTATGTTTGTTTATTATTTTTATTTACTGAGCAAAAATAATCAGCTAACATTTGAAAAGTTAAAATAAAAAATTACCAAAGCAGAACGAGGTCCTATCTCGTGGGGTTTAAAGTTCATGACAGAAGATGAGCGTGCCTGTTTCAGGTTCCTGTACAATGATTACTGCCACAAACGATCCAACATCCTTTCCTCCCTCTAACCAACTTCAAACATCGTATCAAACTTATAAAAACCCGAACAGCTAGTAAGCCAATAAATCTCCAGTGCTAAACGCAACAGAGGCGATGGTTCTTCCTTGTTCTCTAAACAACATAAGCAAAAAAATACTCTGACAGCATAAACAAAACCCTCCAATTGTCACTGAACCAGAGGGTTGTATTGTTTTCTTCCCAAACTGAAAATGCATAGTTTCCGCCAAAACAGAAAAAGGGAGAAAATCGCTGAAATTAAAAAGATCTTAACGAAATATTCTCAAATTTGAGATGGGTGATCAGAACGCTTTCTTCATCCAATCTGGATTAATGAAAGTATCAAATTGCCCTTTAACTAATTGATTTAATGAAACAGGAAAAAAATGTCTTCCCTATCTCTCACTCATTCTAACACATCCAATACCAGCCACCATCACTCCATTCTTAATCAATTCATGATCTTCTTGTTCCTCTATTCATAATCTTAATCCTCCATTAACGACCCTGAGAGCATGAACTAGAAAGAGTTAGGAGGCAATCCAAGGCTTTGGATCGACTTGAGGGAGATCCTTGATTTCAATTCCCTTATTTCTATTATTTTTCGATAAAAATTTAGTTCTAGTGTTTTGTAATATAATGGCTAAAACTAGTTCAAATCTTGTTTATCTGATACGTGAATAGTTGAAGATAGGGAAATGATTTTTGTATGACATGGTAATGAAATCTTATTTTTATTTCATCCAATTTTAAAGTTTTGAGAAATTTAGTTCAAGAACAACCAAATTTCGAATATTTGATTAATTCTAATTGGAATATTAGTCTTAATTCAAATTGGACTGTATAATCTTGTATTTGGGAACTATTTGATCATTAGAGTACTTGGAAAAGACTTTTGTTCAATCAAATTTGGTTTTAGATTGAGTTTTATGTAAAAACTTGAAAATAGAAGTTTTTAAGTTCAACTAAAGATTTGATTCATTAATTGAATAATTTTTAGAATAAAGTTAGTCAAATCTTGCTTTTAGAACTGCAAAAATTATTATTTGACTGATTAGTGATTTCCTTGTTATACAAATAGTCATAATTTCCATATATTTTATCAAAAAAAATCAAGTTTTTTGTCCTGTTGCAATAATTTTCTGTTTTTTCAGTCTTTTTCCTTCAATTACGAGTCCAAAACAAATTTGAAAATTTAAATAAATATTTTCATTTAACGTTCTCATTTAGTAGATAACTCTCAAACCAAAATTTGCCAAATTCATATCTTTAATCTATGAGATATTAACTAGTAGATACTAGCGTAAAGAGGGATTAGGATTATATATATTAACCGGTAGATATTGTGTGCTTAAACAGTGCCTAAACAACACCACCATATATGTAGATTTTTTTTGCAAAATAGCACTTTTTTGAAAAATAATTAATCAGATGGCATTTTTTTTCAAAATATTTTAGCAGATAGCACTTTCGCCAGACCTACTGGCGGAACTAAAAATTTATTTTTAGCCCAATTTGGACGGTGAAATTGGCCCAAAAATGATGAAAATATAGGTTTCGCTAGAACCTCTGGCGGAACCGAAGAGCATTTTCAACTTACAATCTGACCCAAAAAAATTCAAAAAAAATAGGCTAGTTCCGCTAATCCACTACTACAAAAATTGGATTTTGGGACCAATGATATTGGTCCCAAAAACCTCAAAACTGGTCACAGAAGATTTGTAGCGGCCAAAATTGGTCCCGAAAGGTTCGTCCTAGCATCCCCGTAGCTGAAAGTATTTAGCGACTATTTTTTTCTAAATTAGTCCCTAAATGATAGCTTATAGCAACCAAATCTTTCGTCCCAACTTAATTGTCAGCAACCACTTTTGGTCCCTTCTAACTTGTTTAAGTGACGAATTTTGGTCACTAATATCATCTATTTGTGACTAAGTTTTGTCGGCAAATAGTATTTAATGTGACTAAATTTGGTCCCTGCTAACACTACAAGAGCTGATGTGTAAGTTATTCGGGGACTAAACTTGGTCCCTAACAAACGTTGATGGAACAAGTGTAAAGCTTATTAGGGACCAAGGATCGTCCCAAATTAATATCCTACTATTTAGTAACCATTATATTTGTTCCTTTACCATAAATATTAATGGACATATTATAACAAATCTATATTCTAATTTTCTATCTCAAATAGTAAATTGAATCCATTGTAATTGTTTACAATAATATCAATAAAATTAAAACATTTATAATATTCAAATAAAATAAAATACTTTGACTTAGTAATCCGCACCATATTTTTTTTACAAACATGCCTCCTTTCAATATTCAAGTAGAAAAACAAAATCACTTCTAGGCTTAAATCTACATTGTTGAATGTCATCCCAGAATGACCGCTTGGATCTTGTATCAACACCTGAAATAAAAGCAACATTTAATTATTGGTGCAAACAAACATAAGAAAATATAATTAAAATCCTAAAAGGTATAATAGATGTAACAATGTCATGCAAGTATAGAAACCAAATGATAAGATAAGAATTTGCTACTTTGCGGGAATATACATCATAAATCTATACAATGTCGATACAATAATTAGTTTTTCATAACCACCATGTTCATATAATTATCTCATCCATTATGTTTTTAAAGTCTTATACAAAAAGGGGGTGTTGAATAACCTGTTTTCTTTCCTTAGAAAGAGATTTCTAAACTTTTTCAATCGAGCGAACAATAAAAACATTACTATATGTTAGCTTGTTTTTCATAGTTTTCCTTCTCAACCGATGTCGTTATATCTTGTCATTTTGCCTTAATAAAAGGAAAATTGTAATTAATAATTAACATTTTTTGCAATAAATAACACGCTAAATAATAAATGATTAGTAGAATAATTAATAATAGTACCAGCTTGGGGAGTTCAGAGGGATTGGAAGGAACGCAAATGGAGTCTCCACAATACCATTTGTATTTTCGACTTTCCAAATAATAAGTTTAGGAAATCTAGATTTCAATTTTCCATCCAATTTCAAACTAAATATCAATTGTTCTTGAAAATAAAATACTAATAAAGTCAATAGAAGATAAAATAATTAGCAATCAAAATTAGTATCATCTGATATGGTTCTCAATAATGACAAGTAAAATAGTGTAAAAGATATGTACGAGACAGGGGAAGCAGGCATATTATTATGATATTTCGATTCTTGTATTATACCATCAGTTATTTATTTATCAAACATAGGGTATAAAATATACATTAACAAACCTTTATGTAAATTGCACACAACCAAATTTCTTTAATAATATCAACTATTAGTATTAGAGAATAAGGTAGTTAATTAGCTTTTACAAGATGCTCAATTACTGCTGGATGAAATGAAATCAAGGGTTGGATTTGCAAATTGTTTCACTCCAACCATCCTCCATTGTTCCGTATTGAAAAAATAGTTAACCTGAAAATAAAAATATTACAATAAAGAAAATCAGCAATTGAAATGTCAAAAATCTTGCAGAGACAAAAATGAACCAGAAGTACGAAATTTTACTTTGGTCAGAAAAGAGAGCATCAATTTCATTTGGAAGCGGCACAACAGAGAGAGCCGAGCACGAGAGAAGTAGCAATTAGCGTCTAGGTCTTGAGAGATGTCGAAAAGATAGTGGAGAGACAGATCTACCTCGTAAGGGAGAGGAGATATCCGTGCAGAACGAAGAGAGGAGCAAAACCGCCTTGCCGCTTGAAAAGATAGAATGGAAAGAATCGAGCCGCGGTCCTCGGAGATCAGTAACCTTAGGTCGAGACTGCGGTCGAAGAGTGAGCCTAGGTCGCAGCGACAGCCAACAGGAAAGGCGAGCCTGCCTTCAAAACCCTAGGACAGAGAGAGCGAAAGGGGGCATGAATAAGTTGGGGACTTAGAGCTCGCTGGAGAGGGAAGGGGTTTATTAGAGGGGAGGGAAATGAATATTTTTGGAACATTTGACATATACCCCCTTAAAACTACATAATTTATTTTTTATTGTATACAATATACACCTTAAACCTTCAAAAATATTGTATACTAACAAAAATCTCTTGTTGTGCATTTTGATTTATTGTACAAAACTAAGTTGTAACTAAAATTTAATTTCTTCTTCTATGAGTGTTTCTCAATATATGGAGTGAGAAATTGTAGCTTAATCCATCCATTTAGCTCAATTTTTATCTCAATCTTCTCAAAGTTGTGACAACGCATAAGATTTAAGATAGTCTCACTCAAATTATATTTGGACAAATGAAACGACAAGCAAATTACATCTTCACTAAAACATTATAACTTCTTTGACATCATTTTCATTTTTCAATTATATTATTTTTACAATAAGCATTTTTATTTAAATATTAATAACAAGCTTTCATATTATTATTCCAAAATGTATATTTGATATTTATTATTTCAAATGATCTATGTTGTATATAAAAAAATAATTATATGTGTTATTATTTGTATATTATTGTAATTTGTATCAATACATTTGTTTTAATGCATTTTCATAAAGTGTTACCTAACGGGACCTGAGTAATAATTTTTTTATGTATGATATTGCTATGATTTCTGATACGATAAAGCTAAAATTTTAAAGTATTCACATAACAATTTCGCCAAATGTTTAATTTAGATACACTTAACAAGTGTATCTTATTAGCAATTTTTTTATATAAACAATAAGTTTTCATACAATAAGGACAAAATTTAAATAATGTTTTTTCTCCAAAATATGTTATTTCCTATACGTGTTTGTCAAAGAAAGAGTAGAAAAAGCATGGAGGAAAACTTTTCATAATTTAACAACAAATATTTTTCTATTTGTGTCATATGACACATCAGAAAATCTTTTCTATTTGGGACTAAATTTGGTCACAAGTTTTGTAAACTTAAGGACCATTACTAGTAGTCAAAATTGAAACAAGGAAATGGAAAAATGGTTGGAGGGAAATTTTCCCTCTAAATTAGCGACCAAAACTAGTGGCTACTTAGTTTTTGTTTTGTCTAAAGTGGTGACCAAAATTGGTCACTAAATTACTATTTGATTTTAATGATTAATCTTTGATGCAAATATACTTGGTATGGGGACAAGTTTTTGTCGCAAATTTGATACACTATTTAGGGACTAAAGATTGTCGTTATATACTATGCCCATATGGAGCAAAAAAGTGAAAGTGGTTTTGGGGACAAATTTTACCAATATTTCGTAGCAGAAAATATATATTTTGGGACAAAATGATTTTCGTCACTAAATGTCACAAATATCTACCAAAGTTGTTTGGTCACTAAAAATTTCGTGTCTAAATCATAATTTTGTAGTAGTGATCCCTTTGGCGGAACTACAACGAAATAACAGGTTCCACCAAAGATTCTGGCGGAACTAGACCATTTTTTTCAACTTACAATTTAACCTGAAAAAATAAAAAATAATGGTCTAGTTCCGCCAGAAGTTCCGCCAGAGCTTCTGGCGGAACTAGGCCATTTTTTTCAACTTACAATCTGACCAAAAAATTTCGAAAATATGATCTAGTTCCGCCAGATATTCTAGCGGAACTAGCTAGAAATAACTAGTTCCGTCAGAGGGTCTGGTGGAACTAGACCATTTTTTTCCAAATTACAATCTGACCAAATTTTTTCGAAAATATGGTATAGTTCTGCCAGACCCTCTGGCGGAACTAGCTAGAAATAACTAGTTCCGCCAGAAGGTCTGGCGGAACTAGCCGCTACGTTATTTTAAACCCGTCCGACCCTCATTTTAACCCTACCCGTCCGTTCGAAAAAAAAGAGCAAATTTGGGGGCGAAACTGTAGGGTTAGTGCCTTAGGCCAAATGTATTTGTGCTAGGAAATGGATTATGTATTAAGACATTATTATTTATTCAAAAAATGTTGCTTCTTATATATCTGTGTGTATGGGTTGTGAATGTAAATTTCTTATATCAACCATGAATGTCACTTCGGGTTCACGTCATCAGAATAACTGATTCTGATAGCAGAACTGTGAACCAACAAATGAAATTCTAAACCGTCCCTAGTGATATGTGGGGTATTTATAGAGATAAACATACTTCAAGTACACTAGTATATTCGCAGACCGGATGATCATGTTCTACTGATCATGGACATAGGGATGCAAGTCTGGATTATAGGTTTGTGTTAGAGAACACGTGCCGGACTGACCACACTATGAGAATATAAATAGTATATGCCATTAGTGATTTCTCATATGAATAGTGTGCTTGTTTCTACGACCTGAGGTCACCATGGATTCCTGCATGTGGAACTGCATACTTTAATATGATCCTACGTCATCCATAACGGGATGATTATTAAGGTCATCATTAGGTATGCACTAAATCATGACGAGGAATGTGAGTGACCAAGATGGGATTTGTTCCTCTCGACAAGAGGGAGATATCTCTAGGCCCCCTGATGAACTAGGACTGAAGGAAATGCATGGCCATGCTGAAAATGGATTAACATGTCTAATTCTCGATCAGGAAAGCTTTGATCAAACTCAAGGATGACATATTACCGTTCCTTGTGATCAAGACGTATATCGTAGAACAAAAGGAATAAGCAAATGTCTATTCAGATAGGTTTATGATCTCTGATCATTTCATTTAACATGGGTAGTCATGACATTAGTCTAGAGGTTACTCATGACTTACAATCTTTAGAAGATCATTGCCAGCGTTAAATGGAACCTACACGGTCACACAATGAACTACATTCATACATGATGAAAATATCTCAATAACAGTTATACATGTGATGTATAAATGGGCGAAAGAATAAATCAAATATTGGATATTTGATTGTGCTGAAATTATTGTTCTCGCGCGGGAATTACTGTTCACGCGTTCGAATGGAACACATATGGTATGTGCTGATTTGCTTGGCAGACATGCATCGTTTATATAGAAACGATGGTCCGTTCGAAGTAGGAATGTTGCCATTCTTTCACCCCTTCTATTTGACACACAATTCAGAAGCTTTAGAGGCCATCTATTACATAGAAAAGAGAGAGAAAGTTTTGAGAGATATTCAGAAAGTATTTTCGGACTTGTCTATCCAAGTCCGGTTATTCCTTACGTCTGAAATAGAGGTTCTCTATCTTGAGAACTTGTGAGCGATCGATCTTCATCCCTAGGAGAAGCAAGGAGGTCGCATGTCGAGCTTCAGGAAGGAGAAGGTTGCAAGTCAGAAAAGTTCAGACCTACATCCGTTCTTCATCTCACGGATCAGGAAGATCCGAGGTATAAATTTTAATAGTTAATCTCGTAATTTTATTTCCTTAACGTAGATCCTAGGGCGGGTTAAATCCATAGGTTCCGCTGCGCATGTAACGTACATGGCTGTGGATTTCCCAACAGTGGCATCAGAGCATTCTTTAAGGAAATAATCGTCAATTATGTATTTAAAATTTAGCAAATTCTAGTATAATAAATTTTATGGTTTTGAAAATATTATTTCAAAACATCACGGAAATAGTTTTTAGGAATATAATATTGGATATTATGATTTTCTAGAGTTTCGGAAATTAGTTTTTCGAACTCTGTTTTGGAAACAGGACTAAAACAATGGAAAAACGGATTTTCCAGCAGGTCTACGTACCCAACTGATTAGTTCCGTTTAGAACGGAATAGTCCGTTGAGAACAGAGTAGAGCCGAAAATTCGTGTTTTTGTCAACGACAATTCCGTTGAGAATGGAATAGTTCCGTTCCCAACGGAATAAGACTGATTTTACGAGAAATCCTAATATTTGTTATACATGGAATTTGAATATACAAATATGGTATGAGCTTTAGATCTGTGATTTTTTTTTGATGTAATCATGGGTGTGAATGCTTGTAATTTTATTTAATACCTATGACAACCAGTGAGTTGTCCAAAGTTGTAATTATGGCAACCTGTGAGTTGTACTAATTTGTAAATTACCTTTTCTAGAAAAAGGATAGTTGGTGCAATCTTCGAAAGATGGCATTGGATCTTCGCACACACAACGAAGGGTTCGTTGAAGATTACTTCTACAATCTAGAGATAGATCTAGAATTAGGAATCTTATGATCGCTCGTGAGGATTAGGCTCATACCATATTTAACTTAGTTTCTATGATATTTATATCTATAAATCTAAAATAAAATCCTTCTGAATGTTAAGTAAGGAAGTGCCCCCCATGTCACTGAAGCCCTCGGTACTTAGACAGTTTTCCATGTGGGTCATGCAAAAACTGAGCATATGGAGGAGTAAAGGAGGATTGTCTCAACGGAAGTACTCCATTCTCAACGGAGACGTACTGGAAATTCATAAATTTTAAATATGTAATCGATGATTATTTCCATAATGAACGCTCTGATACCACTGTTGAGAAATCCATAGCCATGTACGTTACATGTGCAGTGAAACCTACAGATTTAACCCGCCCTAGGATCTACATTAAGGGAATAAAAGTACGAGATAAACTATTAAAATTTATACTTCGGATCTTCCTGATCCGCGAGACGAAGAACGAAAGTAGGTCTGAACTTTTCTGACTTGCAACCTTCTCCTTCCTGAAGCTCGACTCGCGACCTCCTTGCTTCTCCTAGAGATGAAGATCGATCGCTCGCAAGTTCTTAAGATAGAGAACCTCTACTCGTATCCAGTGAACTTCAGATGTATAGAATAACCGGACTTGGCTAGACAAGTCCGGAAATACTTTCCGAATATCTCTCAAAACTTTCTCTCTCTTTTTTCTTCGTAATAGACGGCCTCTGAGGCTTCTGAGTTGTGTGTAGAATAGAGGGACTCTGCCCTTCTATTTATACCAAAGAAAGAGGCGAATGATTGCTCAGTTACCATAACTAAAAACCCTAATATGCGCCTATTCCGTTGCCAACGAAATAGGTATTTCCATAATGGAATGCTTGGCAGCTAAGGTTATTACAGTTTCCATGTCTATTCTGTGGGGAATGGAACTATTCCGTTGCCAACGGAATCGTACTGTTTTGTTCAATCAATTATCCAATAATTGATTATTTCGTTCACCAATTTATACATCATATGTATAACTGTTTTGAGGCCTATTCATCCCGTACAAATGAAGTTCATTGTGTGACCGTGTAGGTTCCATTTAACGCTGGCAATGATCTTCTAAAGATCGTAAGTCATGATTAACCTCTAGACTGATGTCATGACTACCCATGTTAAATGAAATGATCAGCGATCATAAACCTATCTGAATAGATATTTGCGTATTCCTTTTGTTCTACGATATATATCTTGATCACAAGCCATGGAAGTATGTCATCCTTGAGTTTGATCAAAGGTCTCTTTCCTTACAGAGAATTAGACTGAGTAAATACAAAATGATATTAATAACACATGTTAATCCATGTTGAGCATGGCCATGCATTTCCTTCAGTCCTAATTCATCAGGGGGGCCAGAGATATCTCCCACATGACGAGAGGAAAAAATCCCATCTTGGTCACTACATTCCTCGTCATGATTCAGTACATACCTAATGATGACCCTAAAGATCATCCCATTACGGATGATGTAGGATCATATTAAAGTATGCAGTTCCACATACAAGAATCCATGGTGACCTCATGTCGTAGGAACAAGAACACTATTCATATGAGAATCACTAATGACATATACCATTCATATTCTCATAGTGTGGTCAGTCCAGTACGTGTTCTCTAACACGTACCTATATTCCTGGCTTGACATCTCTATGTCCATGACCAGCAGAACATGATCATCCAGCCTATGAATATACTAGTGTGGATATGTAGCTTCTTACTTGAAGTATGTCTGTCTCTATAAACATCCTACATATCACTAGGGACAGTTTAGAATGTCATTCGTTGGTTCACAGTTCTATTATCAGAATCACGTATTCTGATGACGTGAACCCGAAGTGTCATTCTTGGTTGATATAAGATTTACATTCACAACCCATACACACAGATATATAAGAAACAACCTTTATTGAATAAATAATAATGTCTTAATACATAATTAGTTGTAGAACCTATGATGGAGGAACAAACAAGCTTTCAAGGAGTTGGTGAGCTTGAAACACAACAGAGTCAATGTAGATCTAGTAGGATTCATCATGAGACCGAGAGATACAGATTTCTTGTGTCTAATGATGATGATGTGACATTCATAGATGATGAACCCACGTCCTACCAAGATGCTATGAAGAGTCTTGACTCTCAGAAATGGTTAGAGGCCATGAGAGCCGAGATGCAATCCATGCAAGACAGTCGGGTTTGGAATTTGATTGACCCATCCGAAGGCTTGAAGACCATCGGATGTAAGTGGGTCTTTAAGAAAAAGACTGACATGGATGGAAAGGTACAAACCTACAAAGCAAGGCTTGTGGCGAAAGGTTTCAAACAAGTTCATGGTATTGACTATGACGAAACTTTCTCACATGTAGCTATGCTTAAATCCATCAGAATTCTATTAGCCATAGTAGTATATTATGACTATGAAATATGGCAAATGGATGTCAAAACAGCTTTCCTAAACGGAAATCTGACCGAGGACGTGCATATAATGCAACCCGAGGGTTTTGTTGTTCCTAAGAATTCTAGTAAGTTTTGCAAGCTTCAGAAATCCATCTATGGATTGAAGAAAGCGTCTCGAAGTTGGAACCTTCGTTTTGATGAAGTCATCAAAAGTTTTCGTTTTACCAAAAGTGAAGGTGAGCCAAATGTTTTTATGAAGTTCAGTGGGAGCATGGTAGTATTCCTGGTGCTTTACATAGATAACATATTACTCATGGGAAATGACGTCCCAACATTATTGAACATCAAGAAATGGTTGGGAGATAATTTCTCGATGAAGGACATAGGAGAAGCCTCCTACGTGCTAGGAATCAGGATCTATAGAGATAGATCTAGATGGCTTAAAGGTCCGAGTCAATGTACATACATAGACAAGGTCCTAAAACGGTTCATAATGCAAGAATCCAAGAAAGAATTTTTGCCCTTGTCACATGGCATTTCTCTCAGTAAGACACAGAATCCTACAAGTGAGTAGGAATGAAGATGCATGAATAAGATCCCATATGCTTTGGCTATAGGATCTATCATGTATGCCATGATATGTACTAGACCAGATGTGTCATACTCGTTGAGCGCAACAAACAGGTTCCAGTCTAATCCAGGTAAAAGTCACTGGATAGCTGTTAAAAGAATCCTTAAGTACTTTCGAGGAACTAAGGACCTGTTCCTAGTCTATGGAGGTATGGAAGACGAGCTCGTTGTAAAGGGTTACACCGACGCAAGCTTCCAGACAGACTCAGACGACTTTAGATCGCAATCAGGTTATTTATTTTGCCTAAATGGAGGCGCAGTAACATGGAAGAGTTCCAAGCAATGTACTATAGCAGATTCTTCAACGGAAGTAGAGTATATAGCCGCTGCAGAAGTGGCTAAAGAAACTATTTGGATAAAGAACTTTTTGGCGGAGCTGAGAGTAGTTCCGAGCATCTCGGAACCAGTGGATCTATATTGTGATAACAATGGAGCGATCACACAAGCAAAGGAACCGAGATCTCACCAAAAGTACAAGCACAGACTGCGAAGCTTCCATCTAAACAGAGAGATCATACAAAGGGATGATGTTAAAATGTGTAGAGTGCCATCAGACGACAACGTCGCCGATCCATTAACTAAACAACTCCCGTAAGCGAAGCACGAGTGTCATGTGAGGTCTATGGGAATAAGATGCTTAGAGTTGGCCTAGTGCAAGTGGGAGACTGTAGTATTAGTACCCTAAGCCAAATGTATTTCTACTAGGAAATGGATTATGTATTAAAACATTATTATTTATTCAATAAAGGTTGTTTCTTATATATCTGTATGTATGGGTTGTGAATGTAAATTTCTTATATCAACCATGAATGTCCCTTCGGGTTCACGTCATCAGAATAAGTGATTCTGATAGTAGAACTGTGAACCAACGAATGACATTCTAAACCGTCCCTAGTGATATGTGGGATGTTTATAGAGATAAACATACTTCAAGTAAGAAGCTACATATCTACACTAGTATATTCTCAGACTGGATGATCATGTTCTGCTGATCATGGACATAGGGATGTCAAGTCTGGAATATAGGTTCGTGTTGGAGAACACGTGATGGACTGGCCACACTATGAGAATATGCAAGGTATATGTCATTAGTGATTCTCATATAAATAGTGTGCTTATTCCTACGACCTGAGGTCACCATGTATTCGTGTATGTGAAACTGCATGTTAGTAGTATGCCCTAGGCCAATATATTTGAGACCTAGATGTATGGATTGTGTTAAACAAACATTGTGCTTATTTAGAGATATTTTATATAATAAATGCGTATTGGTTATTTTATTCTTATTACTAAAATGAACCTTGAATATGATATTCAGCTTTATATCATCAAAGTATGTGACTTTGATAGTAAAACTACAAAGTATTATAAATGATATTCTAAACCGTCCCTGATCATTCATAGGATGTTTGTGAGACATACATACTTTATGATAAGCTATAAATGGACATCAGTATGTTAGTTGACTGATGGTCATGTTTTACTGATCATGAATAAGAGTTATTAAGTCATTAACGCAAGTATATGTTAGAGACCATATACTGGATTGACCCACCGTGAGAATACTACATGGTTCGTGTCATTAGTTATTCTTAGTAAAGAATGTATATGTAATCCTTAGACTTGAGATTATCTCAGTTTCCTACATGAGAAATTTTATACTTTAATATAATCTAACATCGTCTTTAACCGGGCGGTCATAAAGATTATAATTAGGTATATAATGAATTATGCGGAGGAAAGAGTTTAATTAAGATATGATTTGTTCCTCTCATAAATTGAGAGAGATATCTTTAGGCCTCTTGATGATTTGATTGAAGAAATGCACGGCCGTGCTCGAGTGAATTAATAAGGAGTTATTAATGTCATTTCATGTTCAATCAAATTCGGTGCCAAGAAATATTTATCGACCAACGTAAGGTTGACACATACCATGCCTTATGGACGATATAGATATCGTGTAACAAAGGGATACAATGCATGAACATAAATTAGGTTTGATCGAATCATCCATACTAGCTTAATTTGGGTAATCATGATGTCTTGCTAGAGGCCGCTCATGATTTATAATCCGTTGTGATTATTGCCAACATTGAGTAAACCTACAGGGTCACACACAAAGAATAACTATTGAGACATACACAGAAAAATCATAACTTATGTGATAAGTTGTATGAAGAGCTACATAGTCAAGTGACATATTTAATCCTACATCTTATATGATAAGGTGTGTTGCATATAGGGTTACATAGTTACCATGCACATAGGATATGAAACTTATGGACTATATAGGCACAAGAGACACCCCAAAATTATTAAGGAAGGCATTATATTTTTCGTCCAACTTTTGTGAGACAAAAGGAGAGAAAAATCCGAAAATCATTCTCTTGTTATTTCTGTGAGAAAAAAATGTGAGAACGAATACTAGCATATATCATTCTTTATCCATTCAAAGGGGTTGTTTGTGTGGATACCGGTAGAGGACGAAGTGAAGTGCGGCGTCTTTGTGATTCGGGTTAAAACCGTGGTTTGTTTGGAGAATCGGTTTGCTTGGAGAATCGGTTCGTTTGGAGATCGGTTTGTGAGACCGGTTAGGCGAAACATACAAAGGATCGGTTTGGAAACCGGTTTGGAATCGGGCAAAGAAAAGTGTCAACCTAATTTGCTTTCGATCATCACGGATTAAGCGTAATCCGAAGGTACAAAGTTATGAACTTTTCTTTGATTTAATTGTAATTCACGGATTCTTCTTTTGGGTTTCGAATTCGATTTGGTTTTGTTTTTTATTTTTTCGCTGCGTTATGAACGGTAGAAACCCAACAGTGGCATCACAGCCAAGTGAATTCCAATTAAATTAAGACGGATAAATCATTTTTGAAATATTTCTTTTGATTTTGAGCCGTTATTTTTCAATTGTTGAATTTTGATCATGAACGGTTGCGATTTCATGAAAGGATGCGACTTCATGAAAGGGTGCATGTGGATGTATCTTGATCATGAACGGTTGCGATTTCATGAAAGGATGCGATTTTATGAAAGGGTGCATGTGATGTATCTTGATCATGAAAGGTTGCGATTTCATGAAAGGATGCAACTTCATGAAAGGGTGCATATGATGTATCTTGATCATGAACGGTTGCGATTTCATGAAAGGATGCGATTTCATGAAAGGGTGCATGTGATGTATCTTGATCATGAAAGGTTGAAACTTGATTGAAAGGATGCGACTTCATGAAAGGGTGCATGTGATGTATCTTGATCATGAAAGGTTGCAACTTGATTGAAAGGGTGCCTTGGGTATGTCATGAAGGGATGCATGTGATGTATCATAACCTTCGGATGGGTGTCTAAATTTTATGAAAAGGTGCGAAACTACGTATATGATACACTAAATAAATTTTGAAAAGATGTATTCAACACATCAAGTTTTTTAAAGACTTGGGTATGTCATGAAGGGATGCATGTGATGTATCATAACCTTCGGATGGGTGCCTTGGGTATGTCATGAAGGGATGCATGTGATGTATCATAACCTTCGGATGGGATCCCCATTTTTCGGGGCCGCGCCCTGAACCCTGCACTCATGGATAGATTAATTGTAGACCCTGAATTTCATATTTGTAACGTCTTATACATATTTCGTAAAATGGTTTAAAGTACAAAATAATGCATATAACATGGCCTATTAGATATGTGATGGATGGTTGTGATTTGTGTGTGATGATGTGATATATGTAATATATGTATGTATGTGAAAACGGGCATGGTTCCGTTCTTGGTTGATGTGATGTAATTTATTTTGATGGTTAATTGTGACGGGCATGGTTTCGTTCATTTTATATATAATATAACTACCACGATCATACGCATCATGGAGATGAAAGAGTTCACCGTCCACCTCATACACATCATGGAGATGAAGGAGTTCACCATCCACCTCATACACATCATGGAGATGAAGGAGTTCATCAATGCCTTGTGGTTGAATGTATCTTAGGAAATGATCTTAATGATTGGCTCATTTAGATCATCAAGGCCATGTTATATCATATCATATTTATTTTATCTGTGCATGTGATGTTCTGTGATGAAATACATGATAAAATAAAACAACTAAAACAAAAAGGATAAACATAACAATCCCTTATATAATACTGAATCATAGAAATGCCTCCCATGTATCTATACTTATCATCCCTTCGATCATGCAAAATTTGGGTATGACAAAGCATAGTGAATTAGCATAATCTTAGGGTGATAAGAAGCAAGAAATGATGATTCTCGATATTTAGACATGGTTAGATTCAACTGAACTATCAAGTCAGACTTGGGTTCGGGGCATCTAATATGATGCATCCGCCGAGCATATGATGCTCATCCTATGGATTAATCAAGAGTTATATGAGATACAATTGGAAATATTCCTACCTTTATAATTAGGTTCTAGGCGATGAGTCAAAGCTCACTTGGAACTTGATGAAATATGGATCTTGGCCCACTATGAAATTTAAATTTAAAATTTCCGAATCAATACATTTGGGGGTTATTGATTTGAATAAAATAGTGGAGTTAAAATTATATTAAAACATCTCAAATCACATATTAATATAAACCTGCATTTAATTCTGTGTAGAAAATGGCAACAAACAACACATCAACATTGCGATCCGTCCTTGAGAAGGATAAGCTCAATGGGAAAAACTTCCTTGACTGGCATCGAAATTTGAGAATTGTTCTCAAACCAGAAAGGAAGAACTATGTCCTTGAAAGGCCCATTCCTAACCAGCCCGCTAATGATGCTGATCAAGAAGTAATAGATACCTATGCCAAGCATACAAGCGACTCTAATGATGTGACATATCTCATGTTAGCCACCATGGATGCCGATCTTCAAAAACAGTATGAAAATTTAGAGGCATTTCCAATGTTGACACAGCTCAAGGAAATGTTCGAAGAGCAAACTAGAAATGAGAGGTATAATGCACATTGTGCATTAGCAAGTTGTAAGATGGTTCCCAACTCCTCGGTGAGTGCTCATATTCTTGAAAATGAAGGGGTAACTTGATCAACTTGAGAAACTAGGGGCAAAGGTAGGCAATGAGATGGCTACCGATTTGATCCTTAGGTCTCTTCCTTCGAATTTCAAGCCATTTATAATGAACTATAATATGAATAATATGGACAAGAGTCTCACAGAGTTGCACGGCATGCTGAAGAACTTCGAGGGGCTATGAAGTCAAATGTTATCAACGATGTTCTCTTGGTTTAGAAAGGCAAGGGTCAGAAGAGAAAAATCAAGGGCAAAGTCAAGGGAAAAGGTAAGGGCAATGTGTTGTTCGAACCTAAGAGCAAGAAACCCAAGGAGGGTGTTTGTTTCTTCTGTAACAAACCAGGCCATTGGAAAAGAAATTGTCAGGCCTACTTGGAGGATCTAAAGAAGAAGAAGAAGAAGAAGAGTAGTGAGACTACTACTTCAGATATTAATGTTATTGAAATTAATTTATCTACTTGCTCATCTTGGGTATTAGATACCGGATGCGGTACTCACATTTGTAATAAAGTGCAGGGGCTGCAAAGGAGTAGAAGATTAGAGAAAGGTGAAGTTGGCATGCGCGTGGGAAATGGATCAAGAGTTGTTGCATTAGCCATGTGCATTTATTTATTTTCTTTACCTTCTGGACTTGTAAGAAATTTAAATAATTGCTACTATGTACCTGCTGTGAACATGAATATTGTATCTGTGTCAAGATTGGTTCTGGATGGTTTTAAGTTTGTTATTGAGAATAATAACTTTACCATAAGTAAAGAAAACTTTTTCTATGTGAATGGTCAATTAGAAAATGGTCTTTATGTTTTAAATCTTGATCATGAACATTACAAGTCTATCTATAGCATTAATACAAAGAGATTTAAATCTAATAATTTGAATCCGACATATTTCTGGCATTGTCGTTTAGGACACATAAATAAGAAACGCATTTCTAAACTCCACCAATATGGACTTTTAGACTCATTTGATTTAGAATCATTTGAGACGTGCGAATCTTGTTTATTAGGTAAGATGACAAAGGCTCCTTTCATAAAGAGAGGTGAGAGGGCAAGTGGGTTATTGGATCTCATACATACAGATGTATGTGGACCAATGAGCACACCAGCTAGAGGTAGTTTTCGATACTTCATTACTTTTACTGATGACTTAAGTAGATATGAATATGTTTACTTAATGAAACATAAATCCGAATCTTTTGAATATTTCAAAATTTTCAACAGTGAAGTAGAAAACCAGCTAGGTAAGAAAATAAAAGCACTTCGATCAGATCGAGGTGGCGAATATTTAAGCCTAGAGTTTGACGATCATCTTAAAGATTGTGAAATAGTTTCACAACTTACTCCTCCGGAACACCTCAATGGAATGGTGTCTCGGAAAGGAGAAACTGAACTTTATTAGATATGGTTCGGTCTATGATGAGTCAAACAGATCTACCGATATTCTTTTGGGGTTATGCCATTGAGACTGCCGCGTTCATACTAAACAGAATTCCATCAAAAGTTGTTCAAAAGACTCCATATGAGATATGGACTGGGCGGAGTCCCACATTGTCTTTTCTAAAGATTTGGGGTTATGAAGCTTATTTGTGGGATATTCTAAAGAAACTAAAGGATATTACTTTTACAACCCATCCAAGAACAAAGTATTTGTTGCTCGAAATGGTATCTTTTTGGAAAGAGAATTTATTTCTAAATGAACTAGTGGGAATAAAGTACACCTTGAAGAAATTTAAGATCCACTAATTAGCAATGAACAACCATTGGAAGATCCACTAGTCTCTTCAAGAGTTGACGAGTCCGGTCTTGAAACACAAGATGCTCCTCGTAGATCTGGTAGAGTTCGTCATGAGCCCGAGAGATATGGATTTCTCGTGACTGATTATAAAAATGTGGCGCTCATAGATGATGAACCCGCATCTTACCAAGAAGCTATGAAGGATCCTGATTCTCACAAATGGTTAGAAACCATGAAAACTGAGATGCAGTCCATGTACGATAATCAAGTTTTGAACTTAATTGATTCACCTGAAGGTTCAAAGACCATTGGGTGTAAATGGGTTTTCAAAAGGAAAACTGACATGGACGGAAATGTGCATACCTATAAAGCGAGACTTGTTGCGAAAGATTTCCGACAAACTCATGGTATAGACTATGACGAAACTTTATCACCAGTTGTCATGCTTAAATCGATTAGAATTTTGCTTGCCATAGCTGCATATTATGACTATGAGATATGACAAATAGATGTCAAAACAACTTTTCTTAATGGAAATTTACTCGAGGATGTGTATATGACACAACCCGAGGGTTTTGTTGATCCTAAGAATTCTGATAAGGTTTGCAAATTGCAGCGATCCATTTACGGATTAAAGCAAGCATCTCGGAGTTGGAATCTTCATTTTAATGAAGTAATCAAAGGTTTTGATTTTATCAAAAATGAAGATGAACCTTGTGTTTACAAGAGGGTTAGTGGGAGCGCAATAGTTTTTCTAGTACTTTATGTAGATGATATATTACTCATTGGAAATGACATTCCGACTTTAACAAATGTTAAGACATTTTTACGAAAGTTTTTTGCAATGAAGGACCTAGGAGATGCCGCTTATATACTCGGCATTAAGATCTATAGAGATAGATCTAACAGGCTCACAGGTCTAAGTCAAAGTAACTATATTGACAAAGTGTTGACACGATTTCGAATGGATGATTCGAAAAGAGGTTTCATATCAATGTCACATGGCATAAAATTGAGTAAGACTCAACGTCCTGCTAATCAGGAAGAACGAAATCGCATGAATAAAATTCCGTATGCTTCCGCTATTGGATCTATCATGTATGCCATACTTTGTACTAGACCAGATGTATCATATGCATTAAGTACAACTAGCAGATATCAATCTGATCCCGGTGAAAGTCACTGGACAACAGTCAAGAATATTCTGAAGTACTTGAAAAGAACTAAGGATTCATTCTTGGTTGATGGAGGATTTGAAAGTGAGCTAGTTGTAACATGTTACACGGACTCAAGCTTTCAAACGCTTTCAAACCGACAATGATGATTTTAGATCACAATCTGGTTATATGTTTTGATTGAATGGAGGTGCAATAAGTTGGAAAAGTTCCAAACATGACACTATAGAGGATTCTACGACAGAAGCGGAGTACATAGCAGCTTCAGAAGCAGTTTGGACGAAGAAGTTCATTGAAGAACTTGGTGTGGTTCCTAGTATCGTAAATCTTGTGGATCTTTATTGTGACAACAATGGGGCAATTGTGCAGGCAAAGGAACCAATACCAAACACATACTTCGACGTTTCCATTTGATCAGGGAGATCGTTGCGAGAGGAGATATTAAAATATGCAGAGTTGATGGTGATGATAATGTTGCCGATCCGTTGACTAAACCACTTTCTCAAGCAAAGCATGAGGGTCATTCTAGGTCGATGGGTATTAGATACTTGTTAGATTCGGCCTACTGCAAGTGGGAGATTGTTAGTAGTATGCCCTAGCCAATATATTTGAGACCTAGATGTATGGATTGTGTTAAACAAACATTGTGTTTATTTAGAGATATTTTATATAATAAATGCATATTGGTTATTTTATTCTTATTACTAAAATGAACCTTGAATACGATATTCAGCTTTATATCATCAAAGTATGTGACTTTGATAATAAAACTATAAAGTATTATGAATGATATTCTAAACCGTCCCTGATCATTCATAGGATGTTTGTGAGACAAACATACTATATGATAAGCTATAAATGGACATCAGTATGTTAGTTGACTGATGGTCACGTTTTACTGATCATGAATAAGAGTTATTAAGTCATTAACGTAAGTATATGTTAGAGACTATATACTGGATTGACCCATCGTGAGAATACTACATGGTTCGTGTCATTAGTTATTCTCAGTAAAGAATGTATATGTAATCCTTAGACTTGAGATTATCTCAGTTTCCTACATGAGAAATTTTATACTTTAATATAATCTAACATCGTCTTTAACCGGGCGGTCATAAAGATTATAATTAGGTATACAATAAATTATGCGGAGGAAAGAGTTTAATTAAGATATGATTTGTTCCTCTCACAAATTGAGAGAGATATCTTTAGGCCTCTTGATGATTTGATTGAAGAAACGCACAGCCGTGCTCGAGTGAATTAATAAGGAGTTATTAATGTCATTTCATGTTCAATCAAATTCGGTGCCAAGAAATATTTATCGACCAACGTAAGGTTGACACATACCATGCCTTATGGACGATATAGATATCGTGTAACAAAGGGATACAATGCATGAACATAAATTAGGTTTGATCGAATCATCCATACTTGCTTAATTTGGGTAATCATGATGTCTTGCTAGAGGCCGCTCATGATTTATAATCCGCTGTGATTATTGACAACATTAAGTAAACCTACAGGGTCACTCACAAAGAACAACTATTGAGACGTACACAGAAAAATCATAACTTATGTGATAAGTTGTATGAAGAGCTACATAGTCAAGTGACATATCTAATCCTACATCTTATATGATAATGTGTGTTGCATATATGGTTACATAGTTACCATGCACATAGGATATGAAACTTATGGACTATATAGGCACAAGAGACACCCCAAAATTATTAAGGAAGGCATTATATTTTCCGTCCAACTTTTGTGAGACGAAAGGAGAGAAAAATCCGAAAATCATTCTCATGTTATTTCTGTGAGAAAAAATGAAGAACGAATAGTAAGCATATATCGGTCTTTATCCGTTCGAAGGGGTTGTTCGTGTGGATACCGGTAGAGAACGAAGCGATGTGCGGCGTCTTTGTGATTCGGGTTGAAACCGTGGTTTGTTTGGAGAATCGGTTTGTTTGGAGAATCGGTTTGCTTGGAGAATCGGTTCGTGAGACCGGTTAGGCGAAACATACAAAGGATCAGTTTGGAAACTGGTTTGGAATCGGAGGTTGAGAGATTTTTGAGAAATCTTTGATGAAACGCCTATAAAATCCGGCATGACCAAGAAGTGATCGAATGTCCTTTACACTGGTCGGGTATGGAAGGGATCTAATGACATCGATATTTGCTTTATCCACTTCAAGACCCCGAGAGGAAACCACATGACCTAAGACTATGTCCTGATTCACCATAAAATAATATTTCTCATAATTCAGCACCAGGTCAGTCTCTACTTTGAAGAATCGTCTTTAGGTTTCCCAAACAATCATCGAATGAGTCACCATAGACGGTGAAATCATCCATGAAAACCTCAGTAATATTGGTGACATAATCAGAGAAGATGGATATCATACATCTCTGAAATGTACCGGGTGCGTTACACAACCCAAAGGGCATGCGTCTGTAGGTAAAGGTGCCAAAAGGGCACGTGAATGTGGTCTTTTCTTGATCCTCGGGGCGATGGCTATTTGAAAGTAACCAGAGAAATCATCTAAGAAGCAGTAATGGTGGCGCCTAGCAAGGCGCTCAAGCATCTGATCAATAAAAGGAAGGGAAAAATGGTCTTTCCGGTTGGCAGTGTTTAATTTGCAATAATCACTGCATACTCGCCATCCATTTTGTGCTCTCGTAAGAACTTTTTCACCATCCTGATTCTCAATTATCGTAATACTAGTTTTCTTGGGTACCACATGGATTGGTGATACCCACTCTGAATCAGAGATAGGGTATATGATTCCTGTATCAAGGAGTTCAATGATTTCTTTCTTGACCACTAACATCATTGGAGGATTCAGCCTACACTGAGGCTCACGGTATGGTTTAGATCCATTCTGCAACAATATCCGATGCATACACGTATCCCTTAATATCAGCCAGAGTCCATCCAATAGCAGTCTTGTGGTCCCTCAAAACATTAACTAATTTCTCTTCCTGAGTAGCAGTGAGGCTACTAGAGATGATCACTGGAAGAGTGTCTCCTTTACCCAACTATGCATACTTGAGATGAGCTGGTAGAGCTTTTAGGTCAAGAGAGGGGGGACTCACAATGGAAGGTTTGGTAGGCTCAAGAGAAGGTTTTATCAAGGGAGAAGAAGAAGAAGAAGAAGAAGAAGAAGAAGAAGCCTCTCCAATGGCCAAGGCAGATAGACTCTGAAGAAGGATCTGCTCAAATCTATGCCTATTCCGTTACCAACGGAATAGGTATTTCCATAACGGAATACTTGGCAGCTAAGGTTATTACAGTTTTCATGTCTATTCCGTTGGGAACGGAACTATTCCGTTGCCAACGAAATGGTACTGTTTTGTTCAATCAATTATCCAATAATAGATTATTTCGTTCACCAATTTATACATCATATGTATAATTGTTTTGAGGCATATTCATCCCATACAAATGGAGTTCATAGTGTGATCGTGTAGGTTCCATTTAATGCTGGCAACGATCTTCTAAAGATCGTAAGTCATGAGTAACCTCTAGACTGATGTCATGACTACCCATGTTAAATGAAATGAGAAGCGATCATAAAATTATCTGAATAGACATTTGATTATTCCTTTTCTTCAACGATATATATCTTGATCACAAGGCATGGAAGTATGTCATCCTTGAGTTTGATCAAATTCTCTTTCCTGATCGAGAATTAGACTGAGTAAATACAAAATGATATTAACAACACATGTTAATCCATTTTGAGCATGTCCATGCATTTCCTTCAGTCATAGTTCATCAGGGGGCCCAGAGATATCTCCCTCATGACGAGAGGAACAAATTTCATCTTGGTCACTCACATTCCTCGTCATGATTCAGTGCATACCTAATAATGACCCTAATGATCATCCCATTACGGATGACGTAGGATCATATTAATGTATGCAGTTCCACATACAAGAATCCATGGTGACCTCAGGTCATAGGAACAAACACACTATTCATATGAGAATCACTAATGACATATACCATACATATTCTCATAGTGTGGTCAGTCCAGTACGTGTTCTCTAACACGTACCTATATTCCAGACTTGACATCTCTATGTCCATGATCAGCAGAACATGATCATCCGGCCTGCGAATATACTAGTGTGGATATGTTGCTTCTTACCTGAAGTATGTATATCTCTATAATCATCATATATATCACTAGGGACAGTTTAGAATGTCATTCGTTTTTACAGTTCTACTATTAGAATCACGTATTCTTGATGACATGAATTCGAGGTGTCATTCTTGGTTAATATAAGATTTACATTCACAACTCATACACACAGGTATATAAGAAACAACTTTTATTGAATAAATAATAATGTCTTAATACATAATTCATTTCCTAGGCCAAATACATTTGGCCTAGTATACTAATCCTAGACTCTAGCAGTAGTAGGATGTGGACCACCTTATTTGTCAAAAATGATTCTTATGCGCATCAGTGGTTCAAATTGGACCGTCTAAAGAAAAATGTTGTACTGTTTCATGGGATGTCATTTCCTTTTTAATATGCTAATTAGCTTGGTTTCATAGGTGTATTGTCTTCATTTTGTACTACACATGATAGCATTAGATAACGATCAGATATTTTTTGTTCTTTGAATAAAAGTTGTTCGGACGAGCTGTAGTAAAATGGACTTTTATGTGATGTTTAAAACTTCGCGCAACACGCGAAGATCCTTCTAGTCATCTATTAAATAGAAATGTTCAAATTACATGGAAAACGAGGAAACACTAAAAAGTTATAATGGATACAAAAAATAACACTTGAAAAAATTAAATTGAGACCAAGTTGAATCATAAAAATTAACTGTGAGAACCCTACCAACCAGGGACGTATTTTGGGGGGTGCCAAGGGGAGCCATGGCCCCCGCTATGAATTTATAAATTACATTAAGGTCCTTTAAAATATTTAAATTTGGTCCCTTCCATAACATATTATGTAAGTATTAGAACTTCAAGTCAAATGCTTAATATCATGTGGTCTTGTCTATTGGAAGTGGTTCTGTTTATGCAAATCATAGGTTGGAGTTCTAACACGTGTGTAAATATCTTTTTTTATCATTTTTTATTACATTTTAAGACTATCGATATTTTTTTTGCTGGATCCATTTCAGTCAAGATAACCTCTCCATAACTATAGTGTATTAATCATCAAACATGTAACTATTAGCTTAATGCTAGTAAGAGATGAAAGACATAAAGTACTAACAATAATCATAACCGTTAATCAAAACTTATAGTCATCATGATTAACGGATTAATTAATACAATAAAATTGGTTGTTGGTTCTATAAAAGAATTTCCGAATACATTAATATTTTTTCTTAAGATTGTATATTAGATTATAATAATCCTAGTTTATCATAGCTAAATAGTGCTAGACTTTGTAATTATGCTTCAAGAAAATGTGATCTAGTAATAGAGTTGTTGTTAGTCAAATTCCTCATTATTTTTATTTTTCTAGAAAAAATATGATGATAATTTTAAATGTTTTTTCGCCTTGTATATTTTGTCCCGGCCCCCCCTATAAAATAGTCCTGGCTCCGTCCCTGCTACCAACACTTGCAATCTCGTTATACCCTTCTGAATTCCATCGGTGCTAGTGGAGAAATAATATTTGTCAATTAATATTTCATAATCCTATGTAAGATATTATGTAATTTCATTTTATAATATATTATTTTATTTTATAATATAACATAAAATATTATTCTCATTTATTTTAATTAAACTATTATTAGTTTATGTGAAATAATATTCTCATCTTTTTAGTTTTGTATCTATTATGATTTTATTTAAATGATTGCTAAAATAAGATTTTATTTTTTCTTATTAGTTTTTGTGAAAAGACAATATTTTTGGGGGCCAAAGTGAACTTTTTCGTACTACTTGATCCAGTGTTACAAAAAACGGGACCTGACCGACGGTTCGACCAAAACAAAAATGGACCCAGAAGGATATCCGGTTAGGTTTTGATATTGGATCGGAAATGTAATTAACCCGCTCGAACTCAACTGAACCGGACAGTTTTGTTAGAAAACCGTGAAACAAAACGGACATCTGAACCGGTTTTTGGCTGAAATTATTTTTATGGTTTTTTCTCTGGGTTTTTTCGATTCTGTACTCTTGGTTCTCTCTCTTATTCATTATTTCCTCTTTTACCTATATTATTTCCCTCTTAGACAATTATAAATAAAAAGAATAAAATATCAAATCTTTTTGGAATATAATTGAAATAGAAATGATTTTCTATCAAGGAAACAATATATTTTCATTCTGGAGATAAAAGCAACCCGGGTGTTTGAGCGAATTTGAAAAACAAATCAATGTACAAGTGTGGTTCATTTTCTTGCTATTAAATTATTCATTCTTGTTTAACTTGGACGATATATGTTGTTTAAGTCTCGTTTTAAGTCGGTAGATTTACTACTTTATTCTTGATTTGTGGTGATTTATAAGTGTGTCGGTATTAAAAATATTAAGGGATTGATATTTTGAAAAAATTTTGCTTCGAAATTTATGTGGTATATATAAAATTATTTTATTTATTTATAAATTAATATTATGAAAAAAACATTAATTGAATCGGTTGACCCACTAGTTCTACTGATGAACCAATGATCCGAGACTCCTCCGGATCGATGTCCGATTCGGTTTTAATAACATTCATTTGATCTGATGGGTTGTTTGGAGAAAAAACCTCTTTCTTCCACCATTTCAAAACGAAAAAATCTTATTTGCCACAAGATTTCCCCCCAACCATGAAGATGTGGTCTCCTGACATCATCATTAGTGGTCAGGAGTCCCACGTACTAGTATTTCTGGTTTTTCATGGTGCCAGCGAGGATTGTAAGTGGTTTTACGGGAATCAATGTGTCATAATTACACATAGGATAGCACTGTACCTTATGAAAACATGGAAGGATTTATCATTTAATGTGATAACGGTGACTTGATGTGTGCCATATTGGGTTAAATCAAAAATTAAACTAGGATGTACGGGAACCAAAATGTGTAATTTATGATCCCCTCCGATAGCTTCTTTGTGGAAAGATAAAACAGAGAATTTCATCTTCAATGCTGTTGTAGGAGGTCATTAATAGTGCTCAGCTAACATTTTAAAGGCAGGTATTACTTTATAAAATTTGCGTAAAATTTCTTCTAGATTGGATTATATTTGCATTAAAAGTCTGAATAGCAAAGAGATGAAAATTTTTAGTTCGTTATATAATAATATTTATTGTTTTTATATAAACTATATTATTTTGTTATATATTTAGATGAAAATATATACATTTAATTTTGAGATATAAGTGGTAAGAAAGCGTCAAAACAAAATTAAAATTTTTTGCCCAGACATTCTGAAACGGAAGTTTTAATTGTACACTTGTTAATATGAGTCAAAGACTTTCATTTAGGTATGTCAGTTTATAGTATCTCCATCTAGCAAGTATTGTAAACATAATATTTTTTTTCACTCATAAAGTAATTTTTTAACAGGAGTTTTGGTGGTAAGCGAAGTCGTAATGGAAAATGATGAGTATTTCGTTGGATTTAATTCAGAAGATGAGGTGATGACAGATGATAGGCGGGATGAGCAATTCAGAGGTATTTATTTATTTATTTTTAAATGTATTTCTTATTTGTGTGGATAAAAATCATCATCCTTGTCTTTTATATGCTAGGTTGTATATTTTGTTTTTTTTATCTTTCCTTTATTTTGCAGGGAATGGCAGCAATGATGAAACGTACGACGGCTGGTCCGTCGAGGATGAATGCGATTGCATCAATGATGAATCTGTTGAGGGTGATTGAAGCGATGACGAACACTTCGGGGTTGGTTGTGACAATGACGAACATGTTTTCAGGGATATGAGTTCAAAGGGGAAGAATATTCTTGCAACAGTCTGGAGTGTTGAGCGACGATGACCCAATAATCGAGTGAAAAATCGGTATGATATTCAACGGATGTGATGAGGCGGATGTATTTTGGCAGCTGTTCGCTTTGAGGATTGGGTTCTCTGTTCAGCGGCAAAGCCTATATAGATTCAGTGGAGAGCCATACAGTGCTTTGTTCATTTGTAGCAGGGGCCGCACTCCTAAAGTGAATTTGCCACAAGGATCTTGCAGACAAGGGAGAACAACCATTTCAAGGTTTTGTCCAGAGACAGCATGGCGAGCACGCAACACTTTGCCCAGCAAAGTTTGTAGTTAAGGATTTCATGCTCCAGGATGTTTGAAAGATTGTGAGTATGGATTTGTAGCACAAACATGACTTGGACCCCAAAATGGTTCGGTTCTTCAAATGTCATCTCAGTTTCCTCTTTTTGTTAAGAAGTTGCTGAAAATTAATGATAAGGCTGGTTTACCACAAAAACTATCCATAAATTCTATCATTGCTCAATGCGGAGGCGCCGATAATTATTCCTTTATACCCAAAGACGCCTACAATGAGGTGCAGGCCCTCAGAGCATTGAAGCTAAAAGGGGGTGATGGCACTGCTCTTATGCAGTACTTCATCCGGCATTAAGAAGAGTTGCCTTATTTTTTTTATGAATGCCAATTCGATCCACTAGGCGGCTTACCAGCACTTTGGCGATTCATCATTGTTGTAATTGATAAATTCAACATGATCATTACATCTTCTTCATTGTGGTCTACAGGTACAGAATGCCTTTCGGCCCATTTGTTGGCGTTAATCAACATGGGCAAACCATATTACTTGGATGGCATTACTCCTCGACGAAACCACCGAGACATTTGTTTGGCTGATGCGGACATGGCTGACATGCATGGGTGGACGACAACCTCGCGGGATTATCACTGATAAGTGTGCCACTATGACAAACGCCATAGAGAAGTTTTGTCAAATACATGCCATCGCCTTTGCTTATGGCATATAATGCAGAAAAAACCCCAGAAGATTGGGAATGGTCACGATGCCAAGCTCTTATATCGAGAGCCAAGTCGATTGTTTACAATTCATTTCTATTGTTGAATTCGACGAGAAATGGATTCAATTAGTGGATGAGTTCCCAGCCGGTGATCTTTGGCGTGATTGATTCACTTTCATGTACCACATACGCGTCAAATGGGTGCCTGTTTTCCTCAACAACCACTTCTGGGCTGAAATGTCTACAACGCAACGTAGTGAAAGTGTTAATGCATTTTTTAAGGGGTTCATCAATTCTAGCACTCGCGTGTGTAACTTCGCTTACCTGTTCGAGGTTGCTTTATTGTGGCGTTGGCAAAGTGAGAAGTTCGAGGATTTTAAGCATTTTAAGCAAACCCCCATCCTTATTTCGAGCCACCGCTTTGAGCAGCAAGTTGCGTCCACATATAGTAATCGGATGTTTTATGTGTTTTAGGCCGAGGTCAAGCAATTAATGAATATTCATTCCGAAATCATTGATTCCCAAGATCTGTTTACCACATTCCTCATTTCCAAGTTCTTTTTTCCCATTCCCATAATAATACTTTGTCATTATAGAAGTTTATTACTCGACCCATGGGCCTGTTCCATGATATGGACTTTTTCCACTAAATCTTTCATCTATTGTCACCTCAATGAACACGTCGCCACTCATGAATGGATAGTCATATGTCGATCCACGACCTCTAGGATTCCCCCCTTTTGCCCATTGGTTTGAACGACGCTTCCAATTCAAACAGAAATGCATTAATGCCACTCTCCACTTCCCAATGAATCTAACCTAATAACGCCACCCCTGTTACCACTCATGAAACAGTATCTCTGCCTCTATCTCTTCCCCGCAGGCCATCAGATATTCTGGATCTCACAATCTTCCCCCTTCTCTCAATTCTTTACCCTAACTTTTCACTCCAACACCCAAAACCCTAATCACGCCACCAGCAGAAATACCTCCGCGGTCGATCAAAACAGGGAAAAACTCCAACACCACCAGATCGAAGGGAAAAGGACCATTCCCCGCAGACGAGGTTCCCCCTCCACCCAAGAATCTTTCTCCTCCGAAGGTCACCACTCATTGCCACCCAGACAGATTTCTCAAGTTTTGGAACCATACTCTCTGCCATGGAGTCACAACTGAAATGTGGGCCATTCCGGACAAATGGCCATTTCGGCACTTCCCGACCATGCCTGATATCGACCTCCAGCACGGTTTCTTGACGGTGTGTATGTTCAGGTTCAACATATCAAGAAGCGCTATCAAAATAAACGACACACTCCTAAGGGCAATAGGGGAGGACTTATCTACCATTATGGTTTTACAGCACATCGGGACTATCATTGAAGTATCTATGAGAAAGTCCGGTGACAAGGAAACTGATATTAAGAAGAAATTTTTCCCATGTGTTAGGGCATCATCGATGCTCAGATGAAGAAGGTCTTGTTTGATACATTGTTTGTGAACAAGAACGTCACAAATGAAGAATGTGTCTCATTACTTACTATGTTCCTCCTATCTGTGATGCTCTTCCCCCAAAGCAATGACAGCATGCCCATGCACCTGTGGCGTTATGTCGAGGACCTCTCCAAAATATGGGATTACGCTTTGGGGATAGCGTTTTTTGACTACCTAAATCGTCAGTTGCCGAACTTGGATTACAAGACCAATTACGCTTTAGGCAGCAACCCCAGCTTTAATGGCTGCTCCTTTGGTTTCCTGGTAAATTACTTTTTTGTAATTTGCATTCTTTCAACATTATAATTAGTTTACATTTATTTAAATACTTTTATTTTTCAATTTAAAACCTACTGTTTGGTACACGCGGTTTTACGAGCACGTTCAACCCACAGATAAGAGGAAGAGCAATGTTGCATGGCCCCGTTATCGCTGGTGTATCCCCAAAAGCAATGGCTGGAAAACATCTTTCGAAGATGCAATAAAATCAGTCGATCTGCAAAATGTTAGCAACAATCTCCTGATTCCAACAGAACACGAGAAGTGTGTATTCACTGAATCAACGGATGAAGCACGTGCCGGGTAATTAATAGCGTATGCTTTGAAAGAAAGCGGGGATGTTATTCTGCAACCACCACCTGCACCAAGGGCCCCCCATCATGCTTCGCCAGCAAAACGTACCCTGACCAAGAAACCCAACAATTTCATTAACTGGCCCTTTTATATCCCATCATGATCCCATACATTTTCGTTCCTTAAATATATTGTAATATGGTTTATTAAGTCACAGGACCAAGATCACGTTTGTCTTCGAAGAACCCCCCCCCCGGGCCAACAACGAGGATGCAGTGAAGCCCCGTTGCTGCTAATCGTAAGGCCTTCATAATTCAAGCATATTTCTAATCATTACGAAATGTTAAAAATTTGAAAAAAATAATAATTACCGTATATGACCATATTTTTTTCTTTGGCAGTCACCAAGAAAGTCTCTGTTCCTAAACGTAAGCTGGATGATGTGGATGGCAATTTTATCGAACCCCCTTTGTTTACGACGCCAAACAAATAGCTGAACGACATTCTGATTTTTGCGGATGGAGCTTTGTGCAATGGTCGTGTTAGACGATCAGAAAGGAACAAAGAAATTCAAGGTAATCTTTATCTCGCATGCACTTTGTTAACATGTTTCATTCCATTTTCTGTACAAATACCACATCACGTGTAATAATATTTTTCAGGTCCAACCCCATCCAAGACCTCGTCTGGAAGAACACAACATCCAATGGAGAACCAAGGTAACTTCACTGTTTTATCCTCTCAATTTGGTTTTGCGTAATAGTTTGGGTGAATATTCGTGCTGCTAACCACATCAATGTTATGCCCTATCAGAAAACACCCCAAAACAAGTCCTTGCCTCAAGAAACCCCTGATCCAATACAAAAACAAGGTACATTATCTCTCCTCTCCACTAATTTGCGTTATTCTATAGATACATAATAGTAACACACCCTTACCATTTCACTGTCAACACCAGACACCGTAGTAGATGCGCCACAAACAAACAAACCCGCTCATGGGCCCCCCATTGACTTCACTCTCACACCTACAGGTAAACAAAAGATAAACTAACAAAATTTCAGTCTACGTCTATCTACAAAATTCACATTTTATGCCTCTTAACAATTCAGATTTTGACATAGGCATGGCCAACATCTGAAGCTTACCAGTTTAGGACTAGACGTCAATGGCGTCAGACGACCTTCAATTTCCCAAAATCTGTATGCAAGGGCTGACGTCACCAATCGCTAAGATGGCGGACTACACGGGCCCGCTGACAAGGGTGGAGCAGAACAGGAATGTGATGATCAACACCAACCGAATTCTACATATCCCCCCCTGTCATGTAACGTTGCCAAACCACCAACTGTACCATCACCCATGCCACCTACTGTGTCACACGGAGCTTCAAGAAGTACCACAAATGTTCAGTTCCCTACCACTCCCATCCTATCCCTACCATTATTTGATGAGACCCCAGTAACACATGATAAGCAGAAATAAGTACAATTAGTATTTCTTCCATGATTACCACTTCATGTGGTTAACAATTTCTCTGTCAGGTCGTAAGGCCAACCACATTGTCAATGCGACAAAGACATCGGTTATCAGCACCCCATGCTTCTCCCCATCGACCAGAACTGGCGTGCAAGCAACCCCCAACAGCACTGAGATGAGTGGCATTCCTGACCGCTACAAGTGCAAGAAACTCCCAAACCGATATCCCGAACATCATGTCCTCAACAAGTAACTAAATATTCATCGTGCAGGTATATCAATGTTAATTATAATTGAAATACTATAATCACACGAAAATATTATAATCTGAATTATATTTGAATTCATGTAGGGACTGTACCTACCGTTTCCGCACCCGCACCAACCCCTAAACGGCCAACCAGCGAGTCGTTTGCTTCTTCAGTGCAATGCGACTCACCGTCCCCCAATATAAACACAAGCATCATGCTCCCACGATCGTATGCCAGCAGCCCATTCACGGAGCAGGAAATCCTTCAAAGGGATATTGACTACTCCAATGAGGACACCAAAAACAACAACCAGAAGGGATATGAATACGTCTATGAGGCAAAATATTACATCCCAAATTTCATGCAGCGCGTTATATTCGCTTGGCACGAGGAATATATTTGCTCTCGTCATGACACCATATTTCAGCATGGTCCTTTCCACGTGTCCAAGGATGATGCCGTAGGCCTTCTCAGGTGCTGATTTGTCCCGCCAAATATAAATCCATATTTACCTAACCTTTTTATTATATTTTTCTTAACTCCCGCATCGTATTGTTCATTTTCCTGATGATCGTCAAACCACTCAGGTCATCGATGCTATCCTCCATATACTTTAGTTGCAGTTCGTCCGCACAGACCATGTGGTACGTTCAAAAATAATTATTTACTAATATTTTCCAGATTTAATACTGTTGGGAAACCCGTAGCCACGTACGTTACATGCGTAGCGGAACCTACGGGTTAAACCCTCCCTAGGATCATCGTGAAGGAAATAAAGGTATGAGATTATGCTATTAAAATTTATACCTCGGATCTTCCTGATCCGGGAGAGAGAAGCAGATGTAGGTCTGAATGAACTTCCATCTTACTTCCTTCTCCTTCGTGGCTTCTGAAGCTCGACTCTACAAACCTTCTTGCTCTTCCTAGGATGAAGAACTTGATCGCTCACTAATCTCCAAAGCAGGAGATTTCTACTCGTATCCACGTCGAACTTCGAATAGTCGGAATAACCGGACTCGGCTAGACGAGTCCGAAAATACTTTCAAGAGGCTCTCACAAATTTTCTCTCTCTTATCTTTGTATTATGGCCGTCTAGATCTCTATATTGTGTATCTCATAGAGGGGGGATGCCCCTCTATTTATACTCTAGAGATAGGCGAAGAATTAGCCAGTTACCATAACTAAAAACCTAATTCCATATCTATTTCATTGTCGACGGGGTTATTTCGTCGACAAACGAATAAGACTGCATTCCATATGTGAAACCTTGAAACCTTGGCTGCCAAGGAATCACTTATTCCGTTCCTAACGGAACCATTCCATTGGCAACGGAATAAGGCCGATTTTGCACAATCAAACATCTAATGTTTGATTATTTCCTTCACCAATTTATACATCATATGTATACCTATTTTGAGAGCATTTCCTTCCTGACTAGACGTTGTTCTATGTGTGACCGTGTAGGTTTCTTTTAATGCTGGTAATGATCTTCTAAAGATCATAAGTCATAAGTAACCTCTAGACTGGTGTCATGGCTACCCATGTTAAATGAAATGATCAGCAAATCATAAACCTATCTGAATAGACGTTTGCTTATTCCTTTTGTTCTACGATATACGTCTTTATCACAAGGCATGGTAATATGTCATCCTTGAGTTTGATCAAAGTCTCTTTCCTAATCGAGAATTAGACTGAGTAAATATAAAATGATATTAACAACACATGTTAATCCATTTTGAGCATGGCCATGCATTTCCTTTAGTCCTAGTTCATCAGGGGGGCCAGAGATATCTGCCTCTTAATGAGAGGAACAAATTCCATCTTGGTCACTCAAATTCCTCGTCATGATTCAGTGCATCCCTAATGATGACCCTAATGATCATCCTGCTACGGATGACGTAAGATCATATTAAAGTATCCAGTTCCTCATACAGAAATTCATGGTGACCTCAGGTCGTAGGAACAAGCACACTATTCATATGAGAATCACTAATAACATATACCATGCATATTATCATAGTGCGGTCAGTCCCGTACGTGTTCTCTAACATGTACCTATATTCCAGACTTGACATTACTATGTCCATGGTCAGCAGAACATGATCATCCAGTCTGCGAATATACTAGTGTAGATATGTAGCTTCTT
This sequence comes from Juncus inflexus, assembly GCA_024447665.1. NCBI lineage: Eukaryota > Viridiplantae > Streptophyta > Magnoliopsida > Poales > Juncaceae > Juncus > Juncus inflexus. The sequence continues at coordinate 7,195,584 of JAJHPC010000012.1, read as the reverse complement.
ACCTGAAGTATGTTTATCTTTATAAACATCCCACATATCACTAGGGATGGTTTAGAATGTCATTCGTTAGTTCACAGTTCTACTATCAGAATCACGTATTCTGATGACGTGAACCCGAAGTATCATTCATGGTCGATCTAATATATATAAATATATTAGTCACTCATACACTCAATCATATATGAACTAAATAAACGTGTTTCTCATTATCTAATCTCTAGTACAACACTTTGGCCTAGGGCATAATTCCTTCAAATACAGCCTCAATTCGAATTCTTGTGTCATTTTTTGCAGTTAACGGTCCCTAACCTCCCTCATCACAAACTCTCCTTGCCCGAGTATGACCGTTATTCGTACCCGAACATGCGTGACTCCAGGTGGTTTTTCCTCCCAATCGGCACTAGGAGTCCAACCTGGCTGCTCCTTGTTGCAGACTTCAAGGAGAAGAGATTCAAGTAATATAATCTGAATCAAATAACTGACGAAACCGTGATCTGTTAGTCACAACCGCTGTCTGGCGACCGGTCCTAAGGGATGTTTTGGGATACACTAGCATTGGGGGTTGGGAAATGAAGGAAATGCCATCCTTAAGGCGGTCAACCACATCATACTGCACCATACGGTCAGTTGGCAACCAGATGTGATTTGTTAGTAGTATGCCTTAGGCCAATATATTTGAGACCTAGATGTATGGATTGTGTTAAACAAACATTGTGTTTATATAGAGATATTTTATATAATAAATGCATATTGGTTATTTTATTCTTATTACTGAAATGGACCTTGAATATAATATTCAGCTTTATATCATCAAAGAATGTGACTTTGATAGTAAAACTATAAATTATTATGAATGATATTCTAAATAGTCCTTGATCATTAATAGGATGTTTGTGAGACAAACATCTTTATGATAAGCTATAAATGTACATCATTATGTTAGTTGACTGATAGTCACGTTTTACTGATCATGAATAAGAGTTGTTAAGTCATTAACGTAAGTATATGTTGGAGACCGTATACTGGATTGACCCACTGTGAGAATACTACATGGTTCGTGTCATTAGTTACTCTCAGTAAAGAATGTATCTGTAATCCTTAGACTTGAGATTATCTCAGTTTCCTACATGAGAAATTGTATACTTTAATATAGTCTAACATCGTCTTTAACCGAGCAGTCATAAAGATTATAATTAGGTATATAATGAATTATGCGGAGGAAATAGTTTAATTAAGATAGGATTTGTTCCTCTCATAAATTGAAAGAGATATCTTTAGGCCTCTTGATGATTTGATTGAAGAAACACACGTCCGTGCTCGAGTGAATTAATAAGAAGTTATTAATGTCATTTCATGTTCAATCAAATTCAGTGTCAAGAAATATTTATCGACCAATGTAAGGTTGACACATACCATGCCTTATGGACGATATAGATATCGTGTAACAAAGGGATGCAATGCATGAACATAAATTAGGTTTGGTCGAATCATCTATACTTGCTTAATTTGGGTAATCATGATGTCTTGCTAGAGGCCACTCATGATTTATAATCCGTTGTGATTATTGCCAACATTAAGTAAACCTATAGGGTCACACACAAAGAACAACTATTGAGACGTACACAGAAAAAACATAACTTATGTGATAAGTTGTATGAAGAGCTATATAGTCAAGTGACACATCCAATCCTACATCTTATATGATAAGATGTGTTGCATATATGGTTACATAGTTACCATGCACATAGGATATGAAACTTATGGACTATATAGGCACAAGAGACACCCCAAAAATAAATATGATATAGAAAAAGGTATATTATTTTCGTCCAATTTTGTGAGACAAAAAGAGAGAAAAATCCGAAAAATCTTCTCTTGCTATTTCTGTGAGAAAAATGAAGAACGAATACTAGCATATATCATTCTCTATCCATTCAAAAGGGTTGTTCGTGTAGATACCGGTAGAAGACAAAGCGAAGTGCAGCGTCTTTGTGATTCAGGCTGAAACCGTGGTTTGTTTGGAGAATCGGTTTGCTTGGAGAATCGGTTCGTTTCGAGATCGGTTTGTGAGACCGGTTAGGCGAAACATTCAAAGGATCGGTTTGGAAACCGGTTTTGAATCGGGTAAAGAAAATCGTCAACCAAATTCGCTTTCGATCATCACGGATTTAGCGTAATCCAAAGTTACAAAGTTATGAACTTTTCTTTGATTTAATTGTAATTCACGGATCCTTCTTTTGGGTTTCGAATTCGATTTTGTTTCATTTTTGTTTTTCCGCTGAATATGAATGGTAGAAACCCAACAGTCTCTAGAATAGAGAGACTCTGCCCTTCTCTTTATACTAGAAAGAGAGGCGAACGAATTCTCAGTTACCATAACTAAAAACCCTAATTTGCGTCTATTCCGTTACCAACGGAATCGGTATTTCCATAACGGAATACTTGGCAGCTAAGGTTATTACAGTTTCCATATCTATTCCATTGGGAACGGAACTATTCTGATGCCAACAGAATGGTACTGTTTTGTTCAATCAATTGTAGAATAGCTTGGCAAGGTATAAAGTCTAGGTTTATTACTTAGTTGTGATTAGGGATAGTGAAGTTAAGACAGGCACGATATATGTCTTGATCACAAGGCATAGAAGTATGTCATCCTTGAGTTTGATCAAAGCCTCTTTCCTGATCGAGAATTACACTGAGTAAATACAAAATGATATTAACAACACATGTTAATCCATTTTGAGCATGGTCATGCATTTCCTTCAGTCCTAGTTCATCAGGGGGCTCAGAGATATCTCCCTCATGACGAGTACGGATATGTAGCTTCTTACCTGAAGTATGTCTATCTCTATAAACATCCTACATATCACTAGGGACAATTTAGAATGTCATTCGTTGGTTCACAGTTCTACTATCAGAATCTCGTATTCTGATGACGTGAATTCGAAGTGTCATTCTTGGTTGATATAAGATTTACATTCACAACCCATACACACAGATATATAAGAAACAACCTTTATTGAATAATAATGTCTTAATACATAATCCATTTCCTAGCACAAATACATTTGGCCTAGGGTACTAATCCTACAAAATAGACATAAAATTTGCTATATGTAGATAAAGGATCAAAAAGTTATGATTTAAAGAAGTTTAGGGTCATATTTGCAAAAATTGTTTTGAAATTGTTACTGAAATTTTGCTGTTTGGGACGTCTTGAGTCAGTATTTCTGAATTTTAAGTTCATCATTGATTTTAAACTACCCTAAATCCCTAGAATTTATATAAACTTTGTTTTGTTTGGAATTGCATAGCAAAACGGATATTTTCGTAAAATACCAGGGACCTATTCAAAAAAGTCAGATTACAAAATTAAAACTACGTTTTTCCTAGTCTATCTTTTATCAATTAAATTCAGAATTAATTCTCTCCTCTCTATGGACACGACCCCTTTCTTATTCTATACTACCTGAAATTAAATAAAAGAAAGGATTAATAATACAAATTTTATTTGCATAATTCCGCTAAATAGAAAACACAAAACAAACTAGTTCGCGGGCTTATCAAAATAGCGCTAATGTCTGGGAGGAAACAATAATTAAATTTGGGTTTATATTTTTAAAGGGGTTAGGCCCTTTTATACTGACAAAAGAGTTTAGTTTAGTAGCGAAGAAGAAGCATTGACTCCGGGATCTCTCAAAGAAGTACTAGAAGATAATAAAAAGTGTTTGAGGACACAGAGGGCTCGAGAGAGGATTGCACGAAGCTTATCTCAAAGAGGGAGGCTGCTCATCATCTCGCCTTCCAGGCTCTTTAAATCTCTCTCCCTTTCCTTTAATTAATTTTATATCTATAAACCGTCAATCAAACATGTCTAATAATTATGACAATATTAATAAGAGAAATTATTCGAAGTGCCCAGCTTTTGGACTGCCCAGAAGTGCCCACCATATATTTTTAGCTGTACACATATATATTTGCAGTTGGATATACCTTTTGTGTTTACAAATATACTTTTTTGAAATTTCACTATATCTTTTGTGTTTACAGAAATAACTTTTTGTAATTTTATTATACCTTTTGTAATCGGGCACCATATCTGAACCCTATTAATAATAATCCAAATCTAAATATGTTAACTGAACCATTGACAAACCCTCAAATGCAGACTCTATTAGCACAAATGTTACAGGGTGTGCAAAATCAACAAAATCAAACTAGGAAGAAAACTTTAGGTTAGTTCATGGTATCAGTTTTAGGTGAAACTCCGTTTAAAATAGTTTTACCTCAAGTGCCCAGTTTTAAATTGACACATAACTTGTTAAATCACCTACCTAGATTTGATGGTAGACCAACCGAAAATGTTAGGAAATTTCTCACAGAACTAAAATTCAAATAGGCACATTGTCGTCCGATGGCACTCTACAAATTTTAACAATGGCTAGCAGCTCTTTCTCCATAGTGGTATAGTTGCACCGAGTATCGTCTAAGGTCCTAGAAGCATAAAATATTTTTAAAACATAATAAATGGATATAATATCTTATGATGTAATTCAAAATGATTCTAACCATAGACAACTTACTTAATATAATTATTATATATTCTTTATGTACTATAAATTTATTTCAAACTTTTATTTTGAATTTTCATAATTACAAATTATAGATAGATTGAAATGAATAATAAAATTAAAATATTCACAGGAAAGCACGAGTATTGTTCTAGTTTGTCTCATAGCTCACATTTATGAACTTTTCTTTGATTTAATTGTAATTAACGGATCCTTCTTTTGGGTTTCGAATTCGATTTTGTTTCGTTTTTGTTTTTCCGCTGCGTTATGAACGGTAGAAACCCAACACTGCATACTTTAATATGATCCTACGTCATCCGTAATGGGATGATCATTAGGGTCATCATTAGGTATGCACTGAATCATGACGCGGAATGTGAGTGACCAAGATGGGATTTGTTCCTCTCGTCATGAGGGAGATATCTCTGGGCCCCTGATGGACTAGGACTGAAGGAAATGCATGGCCATGCTCAAATTGGATTAACATGTGTTGTTAATATCATTTGGTACTTACTCAGTCTAATTCTCGATCAGGAAAGAGACTTTGATCAAAATCAGGGATGACATACTTCCATGCCTTGTGATCAAGACATATATCATAGAACAAAAGGAATAAACAAATGTTTATTCAGATAGATTTATGATCGCCGATCATTTCATTTAATATGGGTAGTCATGACATTAGTCTAGAAGTTACTCATGACTTACGATCTTTAGAAGATCATTGCCAGCGTTAAATGGAACCTACACGGTCTGAAAATGAACTCCATTCATACAGGATGAATATGGCTCAAAACAGTTATACATATGATGTATAAATTGGTGAACGAAATAATCAATTATTGGATAATTGATTGAACAAAATAGTGCCATTCGTTGACAACGGAATAGTTCCGTTACCAACGGAATATATATGGAAACTGTAATAATCTTAGCTACCAAGTATTCCGTTATGGAAATACCTATTCCGTTGGCAACGGAATAGATCTGTTGGCAACAGAATAGGCGCAGATTAGGGTTTTTAGTTATGGTAACTGAGCAATCGTTCGCCTCTCTCTTTAGTATAAATAGAAGGGCATAGTCTCTCTATTCTACACACAATTCAGAAGCCTTAGAGGCCGTCTATTACACAGAAAAGAGAGAGAAAGTTTTGAGAGATTTTCGGAAAGTATATCCGGACTTGTCTAGCCGAGCCGGTTATTCTGTGCGTTTGGAGTTCGTGTGGATACGAGTAGAGGTTCTCTATCTTGAGAACTTGCGAGCGATCGATCTTCATCCCTAGGAGAAGCGAGGAGGTTCGTGAGTCGAGCTTCCGGATGAAGAAGGCTGCAAGTCAGAAAAGTTCAGACCTATATCGATTCTTCGTCTCACGGATCAGGAAGATCCGAGGTATAAATTTTACTAGTTAATCTCATACTTTTATTCCCTTAACGTAGATCCTAGGACGGGTTAAATCCATAAGTTCTGATGCGCATGTAACGTACATGGCTATGGATTTCCCAACAGGTTTAATAGGCCTAAATGTGCGGAAACGTGAAGATTATACTTATTTTTAAGGTTTTTACTTTTTAATATTTTTAGACTTTTATTTGATGGTTGTTTAAATTCTAATTAACAAAGAAACTAATTAAACAAGAAAATAAAGTAGATAGAAATAGAGTCGAGATACCGAACACTGGATCTGATGACGGAGTTTGGCGGGGTGGTTGCGTTAGCCTTAACCACCCGTTTACTCGTTGGCGACCGTTGACGCGTTCACAAGTTGCCTACTCTCCGGGACTTGCTTTGCAGCTCCGATAACCACTAACAAATAGATCGTTTACAAACCTCGAACTACCCCTCGTCTTACAACAATCTTGATGAATCGATGGAGCAATAACTTACAAACTTGATTTCTTTAACTTTAACCGACAAACTTGATTCAATCACCTCCTTAATCTCACAAAATTTTTGAATGAATTATATTCAATAATAAAGAGAGAAATATCTAGCTTTTTGCTTGAAAAGAACTGGTACTCAAATTCGGATTGGAGCTGCTATTTAAAAGAAGGAAGGAGCAGCCCACAAATATGAAAAAATAGGCTATTCCATTGACAACGCATCTATTCCGTTGACAATGGAATACCAAAAAGAAACAAAATCAACTAAATAAATGCTCAAACGGCTAGAAATTTGTGTATTCCGTTGACAACAGAATGATTTCGTTGGCTACGGAATCCCACTGTCTATTCCATTGACAACGCAATAATTCCAGCTTATTCTGTTGACAACCGAATAAGATTGTTTTTGCAAGAATAGACTATCTTTAGTATAAACTAATATAACTCAAAATTTTACTACACACTAGAGGAACACAAAGAGCTCCAAAACTTGAACGCCAAGAACGCGAAACTTGAAAGCTAGGAAAAAGCGAAGTAACTCTTTGACAACTTCAAATCCGATCGAGATAGAACTTTTGCACGTCCACTCGAACTTGATAAAATATTCGCACGTCGACTCGAACTTGAGAAAACTCTTGATCTTAAACATGAAACTCAAACAAAATTAGTAATTACGGAATAGTTTTAAACATCATTAAACCAAGAACAACAATAATAACAATAATAATAAGAATATAAAATAGAATAAAAGAAATTTTTCTTACTGCGCTTTAGATCCAGCGGATGGTATCATTATCGGTTATCAACATTTTCATTATTGTGATAATCAACGTCGACATTATTATTTTCTCTTTGCCTTCAAGGGGGCTAAATAAAGCTCCACAAGATTCTAGGGCATACACATGGATATTCCAAATGTCCTTTAATACCACAGAAACTTTTAGACCATTTAAAAGTTATCTGTTGTGCGCTCTTTCCACTTTCTTATGCGTTCTTCTTGAATATAATCATCACAATTGCAGGTATAGTTTCTACCTTGACCTCTTTTACGTCCACATACACATTCAAAATCATGACTTATATATGTGGTACATTCACTTCTGAGAATGATGCGGAATCAATTATATGAAATTCATGATTTTGCTTATATACAAGAAATAATGATAGTAATTCACAATTTTAAAGTATTTTCAATTATATATTTTGTTTATTTAGGGAACAAAATAATAACTCTTCTAGAGTCTTGAAATATGTTTACAATACGTGATATTGTATTAACACTTGCCTTTCAATTTCCAAGTATTATTATAGTTGCTCAATGTCTGCTTGACATATGACATTATTATCCATTTTGGATTCCACAAATAAATAAAATAAATTGAATAAATATAAAGTATCATGTAATATTTAAGAGTTTACTGAAATAGTTTTCAATTACAAGCATAATTAACCATATTTTTTTATTTTCCTTTAGAGAGACTTTATAGAAGTCAACAAAATATTTTGGTGTACAACAGGTACTTAAACATTATTTTTTCATAAAATCTTTTTGAATTAGTCGTAAATTATATCTTGTTGTATCTTTTCATTGTCTTGTATGATGTTCTTGTAATGGCTTCTAACATTACTCTCATTTATGTTATTATTTTGCAGAAGAAAATATAAGGAATATCTTTAGTTAATATATATATTCTTCATCTTTTCTCAAAGTATTATTTGAGAATTGATATTCGAGATTAAGACAATATTATTGCAACTACTGGTACTATATTTTGCAACTTCTGCTGCATAAAATAAATTTTGCAGCTTGTGTGCAAAGAATAAAATTATTGCAACTACAGGTGCATAAAAATAAATTTGCATAAAAATAAATGTGTAGAAAATAAATATACATAAAATTAAATGTGCATAAAAGTAAATGTGTATAAAATAAATGTACATAAAAATAAAGATAAATATACTTGCAACTTCTGGTGCATTAATAAAAATAAACATGCAACTTCTGATTGCATAAATAAAATTAAACAAGCAACTTCTGGTTCGTAAGTAAAAATAAACATACACTTTCTGGTTGCGTAAATAAAATTAAATAAGCAACTTCTGCTGCATACCAAATAATTTAAACGAGCAACTTCTGCTGCATGAATAAAAATAAACACGCAACTTCTGGTTACAAAAAAAAATAATTAAATAAGCAAGTTCTGTTGCATTGATCTATAAAGAGAATCTGCAACTTCTGGTATAGAGATATGTTACTTAAAAGAAGCTAGTAAAATAACGAATTTCAAGAAACGAAAAAAAATCGAATAAAAGAAATCCAAAATAAATAATATAATGAAATATTAATAATTTGAAATTGTGCCTTCTGATGCAGAGTTTCAGTTATGTTATTTAGAACTTCAAATACTTATAGTAGAGTCGTGCTGATAACGTATTATGAAATAAAAGAACAAAGAAAAATAAAACATAGAATTGGAAGGAGAGAATTATGTATTGAATTGTGGATTAAGGAATATAATAGTCACTGCTCCCTTTATATTATAGTAGAGGATGAGTGCTGGCCAAAAAATCTCTTGCCTGATTCAGGATTACAATAAAGGAAATAATTTGACCTAGAAATTAATAAAAAATATACTAATTAATACCCTGTAATAATTCCTTCCATCTTTACAAAAATCTCCCAATTTATTATTCCTTAAGGGCTAAGTAACGGGCATCCATATCAATTATATTCATAACAAAAATAATTTTTTTGAATTGTTACTCAATTTATAAGTATTTGAATTGTTACTCAATTTATCATAATTTTTGAAATTACACCTAGTAATTGACCTTAAAATTCGTATATAACGGAGCAAAATGAGTTTCTTGAGCATGGAACTTAATTAAGTACAACATGCGAAATATGCCGTAGTTACCATTCTTCACAGCATCAATATAGTAGATGTTAACTTAATAGAAAAATAATTATGAAAACATAATTGTTTTCAGCACATACAATACTTAAAAATTCTCTATTATAAATATTCGAATGTATTACTCGTAATAATAAAAGTTACAAATACAGCAAAAATGTGACAGCTCAGTTTAAGGCTGTGTTTGGATGCACAAGGATTTTATAGGTTAGGAATGCATTTTTTTAGGGATTAGGATTTTGAAATGGGCAATCCTAAAAAATAAATATTATGTTGGAATTTTTAAAAATGTTGTTTGGATATTGTTTTAGGAAAATAAAGAAATCTAGTTTGATATTATATTTATGTATGTATTTAATTTATCTATGAATATAATATAATATAATATAATATAATATGATATAATATGATATGGTATGGTATGGTATAATATAATATAATATAATATAATATAATATAACAAGACCCTATAAATTCCTAGAACATACTTGTCAAAAAGTCAAGCTTTCATTCTCTCCAACTTTATATACAAAATTTTCCTAAAAATTTCTAAACCAATATTCCATAAAAATTCCTAAATTGCATCCAAACATACTTTTCTAAAAATGCCTAAAAAAATTCCTAAACTAGTTTTTCCTTAAAACTTCTTGTACATCCAAACACAGCCTAATTGGTTACAGAAACAAACCGTTCAGTTTGGTATCGTTCGGGTATTCAGTCAATCTGGTTAAATCCGGTCTATATATTTGGGTGTAGTAATTTTATAAGTTCGGCCGAATAATATTTTGTTTCAAACTTCATAATGGTATGGTTGATGGTTCCAGATTAATTTTTTCATTTTAAGTATGTAAGACATTATGTAAAAAATTATAATTTTTTTGTGTAGAATGTATATAATTTATATAATTAACTCCACTATGTTATTTTTTATTTATTTTTGGGTATTCTCAACGTGGAACATCATCCAAATTTTTTCAACCGTCGAATACTAAGATACTGAGAAAATCTTAACCATTAGTTGATTGATTTTACATTGCAATTGAGTTCTCAATAAAAAAAATTGCAATTTTGTTCCACCATTGGATTAATTCGAGTTTAATTCAGAATAAAATGATGTTTAGTCATGCAATCAAAATTTAATTCGGCCAAAAATATAGCTCTTTGAGTTAAATTGAGAGAGATCGAAGAGGATGGTGAGGATTAGGGCGATCCCTATTGGAGAGGGATGGCTTCGAATGGAGAAGACAACAACCAAACCCACATTCAGATCCCTCCCCTTTACACCCTATAAGAGGCCCTTCTCTTTCAGTGCCAACCACACACCATTTCACTCTAGCTACAGTAAACCAACTAAACACAAAATGTCTTACAAGAAACCAAAAAATAACTTTCGAGGGTTGGGATGGAGGCCACTTCGCAGGTTGGCCAACAACCAACCAGAGAGGCAAAACTCTCCGGTGGACCCACCAGCCCAATCTCAATAGAGGCGTCCTAATACTACCACAAACAACAAAGCCCTCCCCTCCCCCCTCGTCAAATCACGAAGAAACCTCCCCCCAAACCCACTAACCCCCAGCCATGGCATCCCAAGTCGAACACTCCGGTTCCTCGAACCGCACATAGAACAGGAAACAACCCATGTCACCTCAGGACACAACCCAGACTGTCTCTGTCCCTACAACTCCGGTGAGCTTTCTGCCGGATCCTCAGCACCTACTTTAGCAAGAAAAATGCTTTAGATGTGCTAGAGAAGATCACCTAACGAAGCAATGTCGTAATCAAAAGATATGTGTTAATTGCTTCAAACCTGGACACCTATTCAGAGCGTACCCTCACCCTCCGGTCACACCTAGTCCACTGGCTCCACAAGACGTATTGGGTACATCAGCTCTTCCAACTGATAGACCAAACAAGGTCTCTGTTTTCTTAAACAAAGCCACACATCACGAACAAGTGCTGACTGAGCTTCAGAAAACTGTTGTGATTGATGGTCGAAATGTTGTTAACCACAAACTCAATACCCTCAGACTGATTGTAGATCGTCTGGTTGACTGGAGAAGCTCTTGTGAGCTCGTATTTTGGGGGGAGAGAAAGGTACCTTCTCATATTACCACAAAGGTATATCGTGTGGAATTTCTTGATCAAAATACTCTTCCACTTTATAGAGCTGGATTCATCTGTTACGAATTATCAAACGTGATTGATGCTAAAATTCTTCGACTGAACCACAAAATCTGGCTTGACCTTTTGAATCATCTAGTGGTGAATTGGTGTGAAAATGACTTAGCGGCAATGTTCTCCACAATTAGTATTGTTGCTGATCATGGACACTTGCGAAGCTTTTCTAAATGGAGAAACTTCGAGTTGTCGTTGCCGCACACGATCTTTCTAGATGGGCTCGAAATGGATATCTCAGTCCAAGTATTGGGAGTAAGCAATGAGCAAACTTGGTTCCCAATTTTACTGGACCCCACGCTGGTGGATGAGTACTTTGAAGAGATGCTCAACAAACGGGCAGCTCAAATGGAAAAGGAGTTCCACTCAAGTGTCACATTAATCGAAAATCATCCTATGGAGGAAAATTAACAGCCTGCATATTCATCAGAAAACAGATAAGGGGAGAAAAGAATCACTGCTTCAATTCCATCAGCCAAATTCAATTTTTCACCCTCGGCCAACCTTGATGAATCCTCTCTGAGAACTACCTTGCTAAAACTATGGAACTCAGCTGATCCCTCCCATCCAAAGGATCTACTAGCGCCATTGATCTCTCGAACAATGGGGACGCAGCCGTCCAGGCAAATAGGTTCGCCGGAAAAAATGGTGGGATCGATGGCCAGATCATCACCCAATCCAATGGTTCAATTTGAAACGAGTGAAGATCCAGACTCTAGCGGAAATCTTGGGGTTAACGATGAATATGTGGGACGAGCCAATTCAGCTTTCTCAGGATGTCAGGTTAACCTAATGATTGTGCAGCGTGGTGACTCGTTGCCCGATGGAGGAGACCTGTGACGAAGGGGAAACACTGCTTCTCAGACGAAAGAAGAGACAGAGATAGCTCAAAAGCTCAAAATGGAATAGAGACAAGTGGGGAGGAATAAGCTCCTGCAAAAAGACGATTTACATGAAGAGAGAAAGGAAAAGGAACTGTAAACGAGGCACGTGCCCCTATAGTGGTTGCCTCAGCACTTGGTAATAGTGCCACAGGTAAAAATTCAAAATTTTCTATTTCTTCTATGTCTTTATTCAAAAAGGCCAAGCGGGCCCCATTTGTGGGAATTCCATCCATTCTGAAATATTCTTCTTTGGGCTTTAGAAAGTCCAATAGAAAAATTAAGATAGTTACTTTCCATAATAGGTCAAATGCTAAGCCAATTTAAAAAAAAGTAAGCCCAAACAGAATAAATTTAACAACCCAAAATTCAAAAAAATAGCTAAAAAAATTAAAGGGGCCGGTACTTTAATGGGCCTTGAAAAAGAATCCGAAAAACACATTTCACAAATATAATGACGTTAGGACTCTTTGTGGGGTTAGGCCAAACAGATGGAGGTGATGCCATCCACCAGATCCAATGGGATCCAAATCAATAACAGGCCTACTCCGGGCCACCCAAATAATCAAAATATTCTTTACAAAAATCCCACTATCCCTGACCAATCCATTGACATTAACACCCCCATAATTCAATCTAAAAAGAGAAATAGGAAAAGAATAATAGGATCATGTTCTTTACTTATCAACCACTCTAATGAGAACTTTCTTATCAATCAAGAAAATAACATTTGTCGTTTTATGTCAGTGCACAAATGAAGAATTTAGGGGGAACTTTGACTTTGAAGACGACCTGGATCAGGTCGACTACAGGGTCGAGAACGAGCTTCTCTAAATCTAGTTTTACTCATAATGGTTGAGAATATTTTGTAGTTGTGTTATGGATTTGAAACTCTTTAATTTTATTTTAGTTCTATTTTGGAATGTAAGGGGGTTAGAAAATATCGGCAAGTGCAATGTATTGAAATGATCCATTAGGGATTCCAATTGTAACTTGTTATGCATGCAAGAAATAAAATAGCAAGCTCCCAATTTTTTTGACATGAGGAAACTGTGTCCGCCTAAGCTTTATAATGTTGCGTTTAAACCATCGTATGGCTCGAAGGGTGAGCTTCTATCCGTATGGTCTGAGGACTTCATTTTAGAGTCCTCATCCACGTTATATTTTTCTGTTAACATTGTTCTTAGAACCTGGATGGGGTTCAAATTCTTACTTACAAATGTCTATGATCTAACTAGGGATAGAAATAAACAAGCATTTCTCAATGAACTTGCAATGATAAATGCTTTGATTGATTTGCCATGGATTGTAGTGGGGGAGTTTAATCAAACTTGTCACCCCTCCGAATCTAAAGGGGATGGATACTCCCTATGCTCCATACTTGCTTTCAACCAATCCATTCATGCTCTTGGATTCGAAGAGCCACCTTTGCCAACAAGAGCATTTTCATGGTCAAGTAAACGACCGGATTCGGTACCATCTAAGTTGGATAGGATCTTCTTTTCTCACCACTTTCTATCCTTGAACATCTCGCTGAGGTTATTAGATCTACCTCAAACACTACTACAAAAAATGCGTCTTAGATTGGTTTAATTTTTATTTTAGACCGGGTAGACCCGTGCTAAGGCGTGCCTTAGACCAGTTATGCGTCCGATCTTTAGATGGGTATGATAAGCAAATGTTTGAGCGGATTGCGGGCCGGTGGGTAATTTATTAGACTGGATTATTAGACCAGTTTTACCTGTGGTAAGGCGCTCTATATTTCATTTATTTTTTCTGATTTAATGGGTTTAAACCAGTTATACCCTTTTTTTTTTATTAAGAACAATGTTAGCATAGTTATGGCTGGTGCTATGAGAGGTTCTATCCAATTTTATCATATAAATATTACAAAATAATATTAATTCAAAACAATACAATTCACAATAAAAATATTCTTAATATTATAACCAAGTTCATATTCCAACCAAATCCAAAAATACATATCATGCAAATATTCAATACATAACACAATACACATGATATACCATCCCCAACACAATTCTAACGATATCCGGACAACATTAATTTCAAATTTTGGTAATAAATGATAGTTAACCCTAATTTGATTAAGAAATGTGCATCTTTCTAGTCAACTGGCTTTTCTAGCAATCTAAACTTAATCATAATCAATATGCATATATTTTTTTTGATTAAGGAATGTGCATGAAAATGAAAATGAAGTAAATGAATCAGAAAAAAGAAATATAAATGAAAATGAAGTATACCTAACAAATAAATTAATTAGACCGACCCACGATAATTGAAATATGGCATATGAGGAATGTGAAGAATGCGGCTCGGGTGACTCATCGTCCAAATTGATTAGCATCTCCACATTCATCTATTCAATTAACCAATTTAATATTAGTAATAATATTTAATTAATTTTGAAGTAAGTTAATTTTTCTAAACCCTAATACTCTAAAAACGCCAATCTTCCAAATCCTAAATACGGGTCTGTTCGATAACATGGAATAAGAGTGGAAGAGTGGAAGAATGTGGAATAAATTTACTTATTCCACCGCACAAGAGTAGAAGAAGATAGAATAAAATGGTAGAATAGCGGTTTAACTTTATTCCATGGGAGGAGAAGGGGGGGGGGGGGGTGGAAGAGTGGAAGAGAGGTGGAATAAGAAGATTTTTCTTCCTTCTCTCTCTTCTTTCCAAATTAAATAAATATTGCATTAATTGTTTATTCCACTCTTACACTCATGTGTTATGCCGAACACTCTTGGAATAAAATGGAAGAGACACTCTTCCACTCTTCCGCTAAGCTCCTGAAAACCTAAATACGAAAACATGAAAGTCTCAATCCTAATTGTCCCTCTTATTTAAATCAAGATATAGCTCTTAAACCCAAAACCCTAATTATCATTACATACAAAATCAAATTAATTAAATAGAATCGCAGAAATAGAAATATGATCTGATAGTGAACTAGTTACGTTGTCCAACCATAAGCTAGAACAAACACCACCAATAAAGAGAGCTTCACTAGAAAAAATAAAATTAATAAAAATAATTACTAATAATATTGTATGTTTGTTGAATATTTTCAAGGTTCATTTTTTTGAATTACTAATATAAATATATGTTGAATTAACTAACATAATCTAGAACAACCACCTGCGATGAAAAGAAAGCTGAATGGAACAAAAGAATCCTGTGGAAGAGAGGGGCTGGAGAGAATCTGAGCGTAGCATTTGTCCAAAAAAATATAATTAAAAACTTTATTCGAAAAGAAGCAAAGTGGATATTGTAAAAAATATCAAGTTATATTAATAGAGAGGCGGGAGAAACTGAACCTACGTATTGTTATGAACAAAATGAAGCTTAATTGATAGAGAATTGAGGCGGAGTTCTGTTGAATTAAGGCGAGCTAATTGAGGAGCACTTAATTTCTTATCCCTAACTATGCCAAATAAGAAAATGGAATAAAATTAATTAATCATGTAAACTGTGACTGAAAAAACTCAAAACAAAATTACAAATTGGTGAGATTTTAAGCAATTGTGATCAAAAGAACTATCTCGATGCCATAAGATTGTACAACATATACTTCATATGCAAGAATTATTGCAAATATTCTGAATTTTGAAGTGCATAAAGTCAGAAAATCAAAAATGATAAAAGGAAAAAATGATTGAATAAATCTAGTAAAAAAGACTTGCAAGAAGGGATCTGACAGGAGGAGTCACGGGTTACAACTGGAGAAGGCAGCGACACTGACTGGAGGAGGTAGCGGTGGCGCAGGAAGCTTCAAGAGTCTTTCATCATTTTATCTGATCGATCGATCAAGAGAGAGAGAGAGGTAGAAATTTGCTTGGAGATTGAAATATTGGGGGAGATGAATTTTTAGGCATTTTGAAAAAGTTGGATGAAAGTTTCTGGAGGGAAGATAAAATTTCGGTAAAAATATTGAGGGAATGAAATTTCGTGACTCTCTCTGACCGGGTTGAAACTAAACCGGTTAAAAAAAATTTATATTTTTGACCATATTTTAATGCGGTCTAAGGAGAGTTCAGTTTCAATTATTTTTAGACCAGGTTGCTTGCCGATCCAAACCTAGCTGGACTGAGCATGAAGAAATAGAAGAAAAAATCCTACAGTCTTGCTCTTCCTAGGGACGGAGAAGTTAATCGCTCGCTAATCTTCAAGGCAAGAGATCTCTACTTGTATTCACGTAACAAGTCCGGAAATTCTTTCAAGAGGCTCTCACAAATTCTCTCTCTCTTTCTATGTATTATAGCCATCTAGAGGCTCTATATTGTGTATCTAATAGAGGGGGATTGCCCCTCTATTTATACTAGCGAGTTAGGCGAATGATTGGTCAGTTACCATAATTAAAAACCTAATTCCAGACCTATTCCGTTGTCGACGGGTTTATTCCGTCGACAACCAAATAAGACTACATTCCATATGTGAAACCTTGGCTGCCAAGGAATCACTTATTCCGTTCCCAACGGAACCATTCCATTGGCAATGGAATAAGGCTGATTTTGCATAATCAAACATCTAATGTTTGATTATTTCCTTCACCAATTTATACATCATATGTATAGTTGTTTTGAGAGCATTTTCTTCCCGACAAGACGATGTTCTATGTGTGACCTTGTAGATTCCATTTAACGCTGGCAACGATCTCCTAAAGATCGTAGGTCATGAGTAACCTCTAGACTGGTGTCATGACTATCCATGTCAAATGTAATGATCAACGATCATAAACCTATCTGAATAGACGTTTGCTTATTCCTTTTGGTCTATGATATACGTCTTGATCACAAGGCACGGTAATATGTCATCCTTGAGTTTGATCAAAGTCTCTTGCCTGATCAAGAATTAGACTGAGTAAATACAAAACGATATTAACAACACATGTTAATCCATTTTAAGCTTGGCTATGCAGTTCCTTCAATCCTAGTTCATCAGGGGGCCCCAGAGATATCTCCCTCTTAACGAGAAAAACAAATCCCATCTTGGTCACTCAAATTCCTCGTCATGATTCAGTGCATACCTAATGATGACCCTAATGATCATCCCGTTATGGATGACATAAAATCATATTAAAATATGCAGCTCCTCATACAAAAATTCACGGTGACCTTAGGTCGTAGGAACAAGCACACTATTCATATAAGAATTGCTAATGACATATGCCATACATATTCTCATAGTGTAGTCAGTCCATTACGTGTTCTCTAACAAATAATTATATTCCAGACTTGACATCCCTATGTCCATCATCAGAACATGATCATCCATCCAGTCAGCGAATATACTAGTGTAGATATGTAGCTTCTTACCTGAAGTATGTTTATCTCTATAAACATCCCGCATATCACTAGGGATGGTTGAGAATGTCATTCGTTGGTTCACAGTTCTACTATCAGACTCACATATTTCGATGACGTGAACCCGAAGTGTCATTAATGGTCGATCTAATATATGTAAATATATTAGTCACCCATACACTTTATCATATATGAACTAAATAAACGTGTTTCTCATAATCTAATCTCTAGTCCAACACTTTGACCTAGGGCATAATTCCTTCAGTCTCCCATTTGCACTAGGCCAATGCTAAGCATCCAATACTCATTAGGCAACATGACCTTCATGTTCTACTAGCGGGAATTACATGCCTATTAGATTATAGAAATTTACATCGAAAACTTATAATATCTACTATTGATCTCTATCATTAGTCGAGAATCTTATGAAACATGTACTTGAATCCTTGTTGCTTTACTCTGAGAGATTCTTCGTTCACAACATAAATCGTCAGGCTTTAAGGACACTCGGGACTACTCCTAGTTCCAATATCAAGTTTTGATCGAAGCATATCTATTGTCCGCTTCTAAAGCAACGATATGGTCTCGAAATTATTGTACCTTATTTGCAACTCTTTCCAAATTATTGTCTCGAAATAAACTAATTACGATAATGATCCATGTTAGGAAAGTGTAATCACTTACCACTACCTAGCTCCTCATAGGCAAGAATTATTTCTTGCACACTGAACTCTTTCAATATATGTTGTTAAAAGCATAGAATCCAATTCATGTGCCTTTCATTGTTCATATTAGTGCCACAAACAAGAACTCTTTCTTGCATATCGAATATTCAATATATGATTGAAGGTATAAAATCTAATTCTTATGTCCTTTTATTGTTCATGTGAATGTCATAAGCAAGAACACTTTCTTGCATGTTGAATATTTCAATGTATGGCTGAAAGTATAGAATCTCATTCGTTTATCTCTTCATCATTCATATTAACACCATGATCAAGAACATTTCTTGCACATCGAATTCTTTTAATATTTTACCAATGTGCTTTATCTTACTGCCAGAAGTCTGTATAGACTTCAACTCCTAACTATTAGGATGTATAAGTTGTTGTAATGCATGAAGACTATTATACTCCCACTGAATTTCTTGAAATAAAGGTGGTCGCATCAATTTACTTAGTCAAATAGATTCATCCTGAGATGCTTGGTTTAATACATTCATGAATTCGAAGCCTGTAACCTTTCAGAATTCCTGCGATTATAAAACTCTTGCTATGTATCAAGGATACATCCATAATAAAGTTCCTATAAAGGAATGTGAGTTTCATATCCTTGTTCCATCATTCACAATCACATTATGCTATGGAAGTTAGAATTCGTAACAGCAATAACTGATAAAGTCTATTCAACTCCATTTTCCTTTCAATCCTGAGGGCCTTAATGACAACTCCTGCCTCTATGTCCTTCTCTGCCTATTTAAGCATCTTATGCAATTCCGTGATCGACGTCTCCATCTGACGCTTACGATATTCAGTAATGAACAAATCAAAGCTCGGAGGAAGCGATCCAAGAATCATGTCAACCGCGAATTCCCTTAGAATAGGCAAACCAAGCCTCTCTCAGTAATCAATGTGACTTCTCATCTTGAACACATGAGTATCCAAAGAGGAGCCATGAGCCATTTTGCTCTTGATGAATAACTTTGTGACCTTGTAGCGCTAAATACTAGACTGCTTTCGGAACATTTCCTTAAGCTCCTTGATCATATCATTGTTGGGAAATCCATAGCCATGTACGTTACATGCGCAGCGGAACCTATGGATTTAACCCGCCCTAGGATCTACGTTAAGCGAATAAAAGTACGAGATTAGCCATTAAAATTTATACCTCGGATCTTCCTGATCCGCGAGAAAAGGAACGGATGTACGTCTGAACTTTTCCGACTCGCAATCGTCTCCTTACCGAAACTCGGCTCGCCAAGCTCCTTCCTATTGCTCGGCTCGAAGAACTCCTTCTTGAAGCTCGGCTCGTGAAACTCTTCTTGAAGGTCAGCTCGAGAGATAGCTTCTTCTCCTAGGGATGAAGATAGATCGCTCGCAAGTTCTCAAGGTAGAGAACCTCTACTCGTATCCACGTGAACTTTACTAGAACGGAATAACCGGACTTGGCAAGACAAGTCCGGAAATGCTTTCTGAATATCTCAAAACTCTCTCTCTCTTTTCTGTGTAAAGATGGTCTCTTAGGCTTCGAAATTGTCTGTCTAATAGAGAGACCATGCCCTTCTATTTATACTAGAGAGGGAGGCGAACGATTGCTCAGTTACCATAACTAAAACCCTAATCTACGCATATTATGTTGCCAACGGAATAGGTATTTCCATAATGAAATACTTGGCAGCTAAGGTTATTACAGTTTTCATATATATTCCGTGGGGAACGGAACTATTCTATTGCCAACGAAATGGAACTATTTTGTTCAATCAATTATCCAATAATTGATTATTTCGTTCACCAATTTATACATCATATGTATAACTGTTTTGAGGCATATTCATCCCATACGAATGGAGTTCATTGTGTGACCGTGTAGGTTTCATTTAACGCTGCCAATGATCTTCTAAAGATCGTAAGTCATGAGTAACCTCTAGACTGATGTCATGACTACCCATGTTAAACGAAATGATCAGCGATCATAAACCTATCTGAATAGACATTTGCTTATTCATTTTGTTCTACGATATACGTATTGATCACAAGGCACGGTAATATGTCATCCTTAAGTTTGATCAAAGTTTCTTTCCTGATCGAGAATTAGACTAAGTAAATACAAAATGATATTAACAACACATGTTAATCCATTTTGAGCATGGCCATGCATTTCCATCAGTCCTAGTTCATCAGGGGGCCAAGAGATATCTCCCTCATAACGAGAGGAACAAATCCTATCTTGGTCACTCACATTCCTCGTTATGATTCAGTGCATACCTAACGATGACCCTAATGATCATCCCGTTACGGATGACGTAAGATCATATTAAAGTATGCAGTTCCTCATACAGGAATCCATGGTGACCTCAGGTCGTAGGAACAAGCACACTATTCATATGAGAATCACTAATGACATATACCATGCATATTCTCATAGTGTGGTCAGTCTAGTACGTGTTCTCTAACACGTACCTATATTACAGACTTGACATCTCTATGTCCATGATCAGCAAAACATGATCATCCAGCCTGCGAATATACTAGTGTGGATATGTAGCTTCTTACCTGAAGTATGTCTATCTCTATAAACATCCTACATATCACTACGGACAGTTTAGAATGTCATTCGTTGGTTCACAGTTCTACTATCAGAATCACGTATTCTGATGACGTGAACCCGAAGTGTCATTCTTGGTTGATATAAGAAATATACATTCACAACCCATACACACATATATATAAGAAAGAACCTTTATTGAATAAATAATAATGTTTTAAACATAATCCATTTCCTAGCACAAATACATTTGGCCTAGGGCACTAATCCTACAATGGCCAACCTTGTTGCAATGGAAGCAAACTCCCTCTTTGTCTTTCTTGATCTTAGGTTTAGACAACACCTTGCCTTTACTCTTGCTGTTGTTCTCGGTCTTCTTACCCTTCTTCTTGTGAACCATTAGAACGTCTTTGACAACATTTGTCTTCATGTCCTCCTGTGCGTTCTTAAGCATCCCATGCAACTCGGTGATGGATTTCTCCATCTGATGCATATTATAGTTCATGATGAATTGCTTAAAACTAGGAGGTAACGACCCAAGAATTATGTCAACAGCCAATTCTCTGGGCATAGCTGAACCAAGCCTCTCCAATTGATCAAGATAACTCTTCATCTTGAGTACATGAGCACTCACAGATGAACCTTCAGCCATCTTCGTGTCAGTCAGAGAGACGGTCGCTTTGTAGCGCTCAACTCTAGCCTGCTCTTGGAATATTTCCTTGAGAGTTACGATCATATCGTAAGCACCAATGTCCTCCAGTTTCTTCTGAAGCTCGGAGGTCATGGTCGCTAGCATGAGACAAGCTATCTCTGTATCGTCTTTAACGTATTTAGCATACACATCTCGGGCAGCCCTTGTGGCTCCCTGTTCTTGGTTCCTCTGGGTAAGACTCTTCTATGACATATAGTTTATTGTCAGCCTTGAGAACAATTCTCAGATTTCCAAACCAGTCAAGGAAGTTAGACCCATTGAGCTTATTCTTCTCTAGAATAGATCGCAAATTCAACCCAGTTCAATTATTATTTGCCATTATTCTACAAGTTAAAATATAAAGTGTCATTATTATTTATTCATTGGGGTTGTTTTGTTTTGGTGTTTCTTATAATGTACTCCCACTATTTTTCTTCAAATCAACCACCTTCAGTAGTATTTATTCGGAAACTTCAAATGAATGAGGTTTCATAATGAGTCAAGATCCGTATTTCATTGATTATTAAGTGCGCTTTGGCGCAACCCTCAATACACAACTATTTAGGTAGGAACACTTCCAATTGTATTATATACAACTCTTTCCTTTTATGGAGTGAGCATCATATGCCCGGTATATTATTCCATCTTGTGTCCTGAACCCAAGTTCGACTTGCTTGCTCAGTTAAGTTTAACCATGTATGATTATCAGCGAAATAGAGTCCAGCACACTCAGCTTTGGCATGACCCATGCAGGACGCCATTTCCTGCGTACCCTCCTTTACAAAGACAATCCTCCATATGCTCAGCTTTGGCATGACCCACATGGAAGACTGTCTAAGTACCGAGGGCTTTATAGACATGGGGGGCACTTCTTTACTTAACATTTTGAAGGATTTTATTTTAGATTTATAAATATAAACATCACAGAAACTAAGTTAAATATGGTATGAGCCTAATAATCATGAGCAATCATAAGGTTCCTTATTCTAGATCTATCTCTAGATTGCAGGAGTAATCTTCAACGAACCCTTCGTTGTGTGTGCGAAGATCCAACGCTATCTTCCGAAGATTGCGCCAAGATCTCTTGCCCTGAAGTCTTGAAATAATATCTATTCTAACAACTATCCTATAGCTAGAAAAGGTAATTTACAAATTTGGACAACTCAAAGGTTTCCATAATTACAACTTTGGACAAGTCACTGGTTGCCATAGATATTAAATAATATTACAGGCATTCACACACAAGATTACATCACAGAACAATCACAGATCTAAAACTCATGCCATATTTGTATATTTAGATTCCATGTATAACAAAATTAGGGTTTCTCGCAAAATCAGTATTATTCCGATGGAACGGAACTGTTCCGTTCTCAACGCAAGTACTCCGTTCTCAACGGAGACGTGCTGAAAATTCATTTTTTCTTTTGTTTTAGTTCCGTTTCCAAAACGGATTTCGAAAAACTATTTTTCGAAACTCCAGGAAATCATAATATCCAATACTATATTTCCAGAAACTATTTCCGTGATGTTTCAAATAATATTTTTCAAAACCCTAAAATTTATCACACTAGAATTTACTAAATTTTAAATATGTAATCGACGATTATTTCCTTAACGAACGCTCTGATACCACTGTTGGGAAATCCATAGCCATGTACGTTACATGCACAGCGGAACCTATGGATTTAACCCGCCCTAGGATCTACGTTAAGGGAATAAAAGTACGAGATTAGCCATTAAAATTTATACCTCAGATCTTCCTGATCCGTGAGACACTGAACGGATGTAGGTGTGAACTTTTTCGACTCACAACCGTCTCCTTTCCGAAACTCAGCTCGCCAAGCTCCTTCCTATTGCTCGGCTCGAAGAACTTCTTCTTGAAGCTCGGCTCGCGAAACTCTTCTTGAAGCTCGGCTCGAGAGATAGCTTCTTCTCCTAGGGATGAAGATAGATCGCTCGCAAGTTCTCAAGGTAGAGAACCTCTACTCGGATCCACGCGAACTTCACTCAAACGGAATAACCGGACTTGGTTAGAAAAGTCCGGAAATACATTCCGAATATATCTCAAAACTCTCTCTCTCTTTTCTGTGTAAAGATGGCCTCTCAGGCTACATAGTCGTGTGTCAAATAGAGAGACCCTACCCTTCTATTTATACTAGAGAGAGGGGTGAACGATTGCTCAGTTACCACAACTGAAACCCTAATCTGCGCCTATTCCGTTGCCAACGGAACTATTCCGTTGCTAATGGAATAGGTATTTCCATAATGAAATACTTGGCAGCTAAGGTTATTACAGTTTCCATATATATTCCGTTGGCAACGGAACTATTCCGTTGCCAACGGAATGGCACTGTTTTGTTCAGTCAATTATGCAATAATTGATTATTTCGTTCACCAATTTATATATCATATGTATAACTGTTTTGAGGCATATTCATCCCGTACGAATGGAGTTCATTGTGTGACCGTGTAGGTTCCATTTAACGCTAGCAACGATCTTCTAAAGATCGTAAGTCATGAATAACCTCTAGACTGATGTCATGACTACGCATGTTAAATGAAATTATCAGCGATCGTAAACCTATCTGAATAGACATTTGCTTATTCCTTTTGTTCTACGATATACATCTTGATCACAAGGCACGGTAATATGTCATCCTTGAGTTTGATCAAAGTCTCTTTCCTGATCGAGAATTAGACTAAGTAAATACAAAATGATATTAACAACACATGTTAATCCATTTTGAGCATGGCCATGCATTTCCTTCAGTCCTAGTTCATCAGGAGGCCCAGAGATGACTCCCTCATGACGAGAGGAACAAATCCCATCTTGGTCACTCACATTCCTCGTCATGATTCAGTGCATACCTAACAATGACCCTAATGATCATCCCGTTACGGATGACGTAAGATCATATTAAAGTATACAGTTCCTCATACAGGAATACATGGTGACCTCAGGTCGTAGGAACAAGCACACTATTCATATGAGAATCACTAATGACATATACCATGCATATTCTCATAGTGTGGTCAGTCTAGTACGTGTTCTCTAACACGTACCTATATTCCAGACTTGACATCTCTATGTCCATGATCAGCAGAACATGATCATCCAGCATGCGAATATACTAGTGTGGATATGTAACCTCGCACTTGAAGTATGTCTATCTCTATAAATATCCTACATATCACTAGGGATAGTTTAAAATGTCATTCGTTGGTTCACAGTTCTACTATCAGAATCACATATTCTGATGACGTGAACCCGAAGTGTCATTCTTACTTGATATAAGAAATATACATTCACAACTCATACACACATATATAAAAGAAAGAACCTTTATTGAATAAATAATAATGTCTTAAACATAATCCATTTCCTAGCACAAATACATTTGGCCTAGAGCACTAATCCTACAAATAAATCACCTTTTCATCACAGTCTCCGGTGTAGACCCTCAGATACTTCAATATGTGGATGCCACACTTCTATTTGTAGAAGCTCATCTCAAGAATCTAAAATTGGTGGCATATGGCCTGGACTTATTTACGGTATGTATGTATGTATATATATATATATATATATATATATATATATATATATATATATATATATATCAATTGGAATAAGAGTGCCTTCTTTCAAATAGCCATCCTACAACAGCTACCCAACGTAGTTGCACCCATCCTCCGGTGCTCTAAAATAGCCTTGCTGAAGTTATATTTAGGAATAATCTTATCCTTAAAAAGGCCTAAAAAGGTAACATATCTTCCTCTCATCAAGAAATGTCAAGATAGAATTGTGGCTCGGAAGGGCCGCCTACTATCCACGGGAGGAGATTAATGTTGGGAAATCCGTAGCCATGTACATTACATGCGCAGCAGAACCAACGAGTTCTACCCTCCCTAGGATCTACGTTAAGGGAATAAAACTACGAGATTATGCCATTAAAATTTATATCTCGGATCTTCCTGATCCGCGTGATGAAGAACGGATGTAGGTCTGAACTATTCTGACTCGCAACCCTCTTCTCCCTGAAGCTCGGCTCTGCTCGAAGAACTCCTTCCTGACGCTCGGCTCGAAGAACTCCTTCCTGACACTCGGCTCGAAGAACTCCTTCTTGAAGCTCGGCTCGAAGAACTCCTTTTTGAAGCTTGGTTCGTGAAACTCTTTCTTGAAGCTCAGCTTGAGAAACTCGTTCCTCTCCTAGGGATGAAGATAGATTGCTCACAAGTTCTCAAGATAGAGAACCTCTACTCGTATCCACACTTGGCTAGACAAGTTCGGAAATACTTTCCGAATATCTCTTAAGACTTTCTCTCTCTTTTCTGTGTAATAGACAGCCTCTAAGGCTTCTAAGTTGTGTGTCTTATAGAGAGGCATTGTCCTTCTATTTATACTAGAGCGAGAGGTGAACGATTGCTCAGTTACCATAACTAAAACCATAATCTGCGCCTATTATGTTGCCAACGGAACTATTCTGTTGCCAACAGAATAGGTATTTCCATAACGAAATACTTGGCAACTAAGGTTATCACAGTTTTCATGTCTATTCCGTTGGGAACGGAACTATTCCATTGCCAACGGAATGGTACTGTTTTGTTAAATATATTATCCAATAATTGATTATTTCGTTCACCAATTTATACATCATATGTATAACTGTTTTTGAGGCATATTCATCCCGTACGAAACGAGTTCATTGTGTGACCGTGTAGGTTCCATTTAACGCTGGCAACGATCTTCTGAAGATCGTAAGTCATGAGTAACCTCTAGACTGATGTCATGACTACCCATGTTAAATGAAATGATTAGCGATCATAAACCTATCTGAATAGATATTTGCTTATTCCTTTTGTTCTACGATATATGTCTTGATCACAAGGCATGGAAGTATGTCATCCTTGAGTTTGTTCAAAGTCTCTTTCCTGATCGAAAATTAGACTGAATAAATACAAAATGATATTATCAACACATGTTAATCCATTTTGAGCATGGCCATGCATTTCCTTCAGTCCTAGTTCATCAGGGGGCCTAGAGATATCTCTCTCTTAACGAGAGGAACAAATCCCATCTTGGTCACTCACATTCCTTGTCATGATTCAGTGCATACCCAATGATGACCTTATGGATCATCCCGTTATCAGGAACTGTTTCTTATATATTGAACCTTTCAATAAACGGATGATAAGCGCATGTCTTCATTATATGAATGTCATAGGCAAGAATCCTTTCTTGCATATTGAACTCCTTCAATATATTGTTGAAAGCATAGAATTTAATTCATTTGTCTTTCATTGTTCATATTAGTGCCACAAACAAGAACTCTTTCTTGTATATTGAATATTCAATATATGGTTGAAGGCATAAAATCTACTATTGACTTAAATACTTGGCACTTTGACTGGATCAAAGTGCTCTTATTGTTTTGTCAAGGCAATATCGAATTTCAATCTTAAATGCTTTGAACATTTTAAATACTTTGTGTTTCATTAAGTCCACCATTTACTTAAAATATGAAATTCTGATATTCCTTATTTCTAGCTGGCTTGATTTTGTATCTGATGCATCTATAGGCATGAGACTCAACAAACTAACCCATCAACTTCATGATGGTTGCCCATTCTTATCATCCCTTTCGATAAATAAAATTCGCACGTCTCAATTGATCCTAGATCCAGTGAGTAAAACTTTCCACATAGGGTGGAATTTTAGAAATGTAATTCTTATTTTATGACTTAGATGACATTACTAGAAGTATGAAATCAATGGACTTATTATTTAGCATATAAAGGATATTTTCTATTTGAACATTTCATATAGACAAATCTAAGAAAATTTTATTATTCCAAATAATAAATTTTACAACCATTTTAACGCTAATTTAGAAATAATATTTATTTCATTACAAGTCCACAATGGTTAAGTCAATAAAATTCTAGAGCTAATGTAGCAACCCTTGTTTTATTCCCCACTAGTAGGTTGACTTCTGAGTAATATCCTGCACATTCAAAATGTGAGAATTACAGTGGATATCTAATATCCAAGTAGAGATTTAGAAAGAGGAATACCTGAAATGGAAGTCATTTGTTTTTCTTCTTGACATATCTTACATCCTCCTCTCAAGTGATCACGCATAGAACATGCAATCACTTCTTCAGATTCATCAGGTTTAGGCAACTCGCCTTTACTCTTGATCCAGCTCTCCCATGCATCTTGTCTATTCAACTCCCTTTCCTTTTCAATCCTGAGGGCATGACTGACAACGTTTGCCTCTATGTCCTTCTCTGCCTGTTTAAGCATCTTATGCAATTCTGTGATCGCCATCTCCATCCGACGCTTATGATATTCAGTAATGAATAAATCAAAGCTCAGAGGAAGTGATCCAAGAATCATGTCAACCGCGAATTCCCTTGGAATAGGCAAACCAAGTCTCTCTAAGTAATCAATGTGACTTCTCATCTTGAACACATGAGTATCCACAGAGGAGCCATGAGCCATCATGCTCTTAATTAATAACTTGGTGACCTTGTAGCGCTGAATATTAGTCTGCTTTCATAACATTTCCTTAAGCGCCTTGATCATATCATAGGTATCCATGAAATCCATCTGCTTCCGAAGCTTAGGTTTCATTCCTATTAACATCATCCAGGCTACTTTATCAGAATTGTCAATACACTTCTGATAAGTATCTTGAACGACTCTAGAAGCGGTCGAAAGCGGTGGATTTAGAGGGTGTCTCAAGGACATACAACTTTCCTTCACTCTTGAGAACAATTCTCAGAGTCCTGAACCATTTAGAGAAGTTTGTGCCATCGAGCTTATCCTTCTCAAGGATACATCGCAAGTTCGTAAATTTCGAACTCATTCTACAAGTTTAATATGCAATGTAAAGTTTATTATTTAAAATTAGAATTATTCTAATTTTGTTTCATATATTATAGTCCTACTATTTTTCTTCAAATCAAACACCTTCAGTAGTATTTATTCGGAAACTTCAATTAAATGAGGTTTCATAGTATGTTAAGATCTGTATTTCATTGAGCACTAAGTGCGCTTTGGCGCAACCCTTATTGCTCAACAATTTAGGTAGGAACATTTCCAATTGTTCTTGCTTAATTAAGGACGGCACCTCCGATAAAGTACTTCTTCAAGAGTTTTTAGATAATGGCTTGTATCGCCTATATTCTCGTCCTCAAGCATCAGATATGGTGGGAGAACATGTCTCCGCGAATATGTGGCACAAATATTTTTGTCATGCGTCATATTCTTTGATTAAAATGCCTTGTGTCACAAACATGTCCTCAAGAATTTGTTGTTATGTAATAATAACACATTGGATTTTTGTGATACTTGTAATTTTAGCAAGTCGTGTCGACTGCCTTTTACTTTAATTAATTCTCGTTCTTCCCATATTTTAGAATTAATTCATTAAGATGTTTGGGGTCGCACACAAATTACTCCACATTCTGGCACACGCTACTTCATGCACTTTACAGATGACTACTCTCGCTACACCTGGATCTACTTTCTCAGCTCTAAGGACCAGGTGGCCGGCATCTTGTCACGCTCTTGCCTTTTATGGAATGAGCATCATATGCCCGGTGTATTATCCCATATTATCCCATCTTGTGCCCTGAGCCCAAGTCCAACTTACTTGCTCAGTTAAGTTTAACCATTTATGATTATCGGTGAAATGGAATCTAGCACACTCAACTTTGGCATGACCCATGCTGGACACCATTTCCCGCGTACCCCATATGCTTAGCTTTCGCATGACCCACATGGAAGACTGTCTAAGCACCGAGGGATTCAGTGACATGGGAGCCACTTCCTTACTTAACATTCTGAAGGATTTTCTTTTTAGATTTATAAATATAAACATCAGATAAACAAGTCAAATACGGTATGAGCCTATTACTCACGAGCGATCATGAGGTTCCTAATCCTAGATCTATCTCCAGATTGTAAGTGAATCTTCAACGAAGCCTTCATTGTGTGTGTGCGAAGATCTAATGCAATCTTCTGAAGATTGCGCCAAGATCGTTGTCTCGTAGTCTTCATATAATATCTATCCTAACAATTATCCTATTGCTAGAAAAGTAAAGTACAATTTTGGAAAAGTAAAGTACAATTTTGGACAACTCACGGTTGCCATAGATATTAAATAATATTACAGACATTCACACACAAGATTATCACAGAACAATCACAGATCTAAGGCTCATACCATATTTAAATAAAAAATTCCATGTATAACAAAATTTAGGGTTTCCGCAAAATTCAGCCTTGTTCCATTGGGAACGGAACTATTCCGTTCTCAACGGAGCCTGCGCTGAAAAACTAAGAATTTCTTGCGTTATTCCGTTCTCACCGGAACTATTCCGTTGGGAATGGATTGCTGCTGGAAAATTCGTTTTCCTATTGTTTTTAGTTCCGTTTCCAAAACACATTTCGAAAAACTATTTCTCAAAACTCTAGGAAATCATAATATCCAATTTTATATTTCTAGAAACTATTTCCGTGATGTTTTGAAATAATATTTTCAAAACCCTAAAATTTATTATACTATAATTTACTAAATTTTAAATATAATCGACGATTATTTCCTTAACGAACGCTCTGATACCACTGTTGGAAAACCCGTAGCCATGTACATTACATGCGCAGCAGAACCTACGGGTTCAACCCTCCCTAGGATCTACGTTAAGCAGTGTTGCAGAAATCGGATTAATCGGCCGATTAATCGGCGATTAATCGGAAAACGGCACCCACCGTGCAGAAAACGCCCTAATCGGCTGCATTAATCGGCCGCCCGTTTTGGGCCGATTTGGGCCATTTTTTCACCCGATTAGGCCCAAATCTGCCTTTTTTTTATTTCAATTTTTAATTTTAATATTTTCCGGCCTGGCCCATTCAAAACCCAAAAAAATCAACCACTTTTTTTTTATTTTTTTTATATTTTCATCATTTTTCTTTAGTTTTCACCCGGCCCGACCTATTTAATTTTTTTATTTTGGAGTTTGTTGTGTGTTTTCGGTTTGGACTTTGATACGTGTTGTTTGTTTAAACTTTGATGTGTGTTATTTTTTTGGATTATATTTTAATTTGAATTATGTATTGAACATCATTTATGTTTTAATTGGAATTATGTATTTGAACTTTAAATTATATGTGTTTATTAGATTATGAGTTTAGATATTGAATATTTTTGTTATAAATGTTAATATTATTTGAAATATATATAAAAAATCAGTCCGATTAGATCAAATCGATTAATTCCGATTAATCCCCCACTCGGAAATTTTTGGCTCGTCCGATTAATCCCGATTAGCGATTTCTGCAACATTGACGTTAAGGGAATAAAGGTATGAGATTATACTATTAAAATTTATACCTCGGATCTTCCTGATCCGCGAGATGAAGAACGGATGTAGGTCTGAACTATTCTAACTCGCAACCGTCTCCTCCTTGAAGCTCGGCTCGCGAAGCTCCTTCCTGACGCTCGGCTCGAAGAACTCCTTCCTAACGCTCAGATCGAAGAACTCCTTCTTGAAGCTCGGCTCGAAGAACTCCTTCTTGAAGCTTGGCTCGAAGAACTCCTTGAAGCTTGGTTCGCCAAACTCTTCTTGAAGCTCAGCTCGAGAAACTCCGTCCTCTCCTAGGGATGAAGATAGATCGCTCACAAGTTCTCAAGATAGAGAACCTCTACTCGTATCCACGCGAACTTCAGACGTACGGAATAACCGGACTTCGCTTGACAAGTCCGGAAATACTTTCCGAATATCTCTCAAGACTTTCTCTCTCTTTTCTGTGTAATAGACGGCCTCTAAGGCTGACCCGACCCGAAAACCCGACCAGACCCGACCCACCCGAACCCCGACCCGACCCGACCAGAAAATATTGACAGTCAATGACCCAAAACCCGACCCGACCCGACCAGAAAATATTGACAAGTCAATGACCCAAAACCCGACCCGACCTGAACCCGAATGACCCGAAACCCGAAATATCCAAGACCCAAATGATCCGAGACCCGAATGACCCGAAACCCGAACAACCCAAAACCCGAAGACCCAAGACCCGAATGAACCAAACCTGAATTGACCCGAACCTAAATGACCTGTAATCCAAATGATCTGCTCATTTACCCGAAGTTGAATGACCTGAACTTGCATATAATGAATGAATGATAATGAAACTGTTGATTTAACTCTTATGCTAATATTATATATTATTTTATAATATTTCATTCTGTTTTTATTGTTGGAAAATCCATAGCCATGTACGTTACATGCACAGTGGAACCTATGGATTTAACCCGCCCTAGGATCTACATTAAAGGAATAAAAGTACGAGATTAACTATTAAAATTTATACCTCGGATCTTCCATATCCGCGAGACGAAGATGGATGTAGGTCTGAACTTTTCTGACTTGCAACCTTCTCCTTCCTGAAGTTCGACTCGCGACCTCCTTGCTTATCCTAGGGAGGAAGATCGATCGCTCGCAAGTTCTCAAGATAGAGAACCTCTACTCGTATCCACACGAACTTCAGACGTTCGGAATAACCGGACTTGGCTAGACAAGTCCGGAAATACTTTCCGAATATCTCTCAAAATATTCTCTCTCTTTTCTGTGTAATAGATGGCCTATAAGGCTTCTGAGTTCTGTATCAAATAGAGAGACTATGCCCTTCTATTTATACTAGAAAGAGAGGCGAACGATTGCTCAGTTACCATAACTAAAAACCCTAATCTGCACCTATTCTGTTGCCAATGGAATAGGTATTTCCATAACGGAATACTTGGCAGCTAAGGTTATTACAGTTTTCATGTCTATTCCGTTGGGAGCGAAACTTTTCACAACGGAATGGTACTGTTTTGTTCAATCAATTATCCAATAATTGATTATTTCATCACCAATTTATACATCATATGTATAACTGTTTTGAGGCATATTCATCCCGTTAGAATGGAGTTCATTGTGTGACCGTGTAGGTTCCATTTAACGCTGGCAACGATCTTCTAAAGATCGTAAGTTATGAGTAACCTCTAGACTCATGTCATGACAACCCATTTAAATGAAATGATCAGCTATCATAAACCTATCTGAATAGATATTTACTTATTCCTTTTGTTCTACGATATACGTCTTGATCACAAGGTACGGTAATATGTCATCCTTGAGTTTGATCAATGTCTCTTTCATGATCGAGAATTAGACTAAGTAAATACAAAATGATATTAACAACACATGTTAATCCATTTTGAGCATAACCATGCATTTCCTTAAGTCCTAGTTCATCAGGGGGCCTAGAGATATCTCCCTCATGACGAGAGGAACAAATCCCATCTCGGTCACTCACACTCGTCATGATTCAGTGCATACCTAATGATGACCTTAATAATCATCCCGTTACGGATGACATAGGATCATATTAAAGTATGTAGTTCCACATACAGGAATCCATGGTGACCTCAGGTCGTAGGAACAAGCACACTATTCATATTAGAATCACTAATGACATATACCATTCATATTCTCATAGTGTGGTCAGTCCAGTACGTATTCTACACGTACCTATATTCCAGGCTTGACATCTCTATGTCCATGATCAGCAGAATATGATCATCCAGCCTGCGAATATACTAGTGGGGATATGTAGCTTCTTACCTGAAGTATGTTTATCTCTATAAACATCCTACATATCACTAGGGACAGTTTAGAATGTCATTCGTTGGTTCACAGTTCTACTATCAGAATCACGTATTCTGATGACGTGATTCGGAAGTGTCATTCTTGGTTGATATAAGATTTACATTCACAACCCATACACACAGATATATAAGAAACAACATTTATTGAATAAATAATAATGTCTTAATACATAATCCATTTCCTAGTACAAATACATTTGGCCTAGGGCACTAATACTACATTTATAATGTCAATATATTATTTATTAATATAATATATTAATTATATTGATTTCTAAGATATAAAATTCTATTTGAGACTTTTGAGCTCATCGACGTCTTTAGTTACGCAAAATTGAATATACATAGATATATATTCAAACAAGGATTTCTTATAACATGTTAAACACACTTCATAACTCTGGCAAAATCGGACCTGACCCGAAACTCCGACTGGACCCACCCGAACCCAAACCCGACCTGACCCAAAAATATTGACAATTCAACGACCCGAAACCCGACCCGACTTGAATCTGAATGACCCGAGACCCAAAATACCCGAAACTCGAACGACCCCCAACCCGAAATACCCGAGACCCGAACGACCCAAGACCCGAATGACCCAAAACCTGAACGACCCGAGGCCCGAACTACCCGAGACCCGAATGACCCGAACCCGAAATGACCCGACCCAAACTCGGCCCGACCCACCCATTTGCCACCCCTAGCTACTCAGATAATTTTTCACATGGGTCATGTCGGAGTTGGGTGTGTGGGGGATTATCTTCGGAAAGAGGCACACGGGAAGTAGTGACTAGCACAGGTCATGTCTGAGCTGATTGTGCTAGAAGCTACTTTACCGATAGTCATACATGGTTAAACTTAACTGAGCAAGCAAGTTGGACTTGGGCTCGGCACAAGATGGGATAATACACCGAGTATAAGATATTGATTCCATAAAAGGAAAGAGTGACATATGATGCAATTGGAAAGTGTTTCTACCTAAATAGTTGAGCATTAAGGGTTGCGCCTGAGCGCACTTACTGCTCAATGAAATGCGGATCTTGACTCACTATGAAACTTCATTTAATTGAAGATTCCGAATCAACACTACTGAAGGTGGTTGATTTGAAGAAAAATAGTGGGAGTACAATATAAGAAACACCAAAACAAAATAACCTCAATGAATAAATAATAATGGCACTTTACATTTTAACTTGTAGAATAATTGCAAATAATAACAATTTAACTGGGTTGAATTTGCGATCTATCCTTGAGAAAGATAAGCTCAATGGGTCTAACTTTCTTGACTGGTTTAGAAACCTGAGAATTGTTCTCAAGGCTGACAATAAACTGTATGTCATAGGAGAGGTTTACCCAGAGGAACCAGAATAGGGAGCTACCAGGGCTGTCCGAGATGCGTATGCTAAATACATCAAAGATGACACAGAGATAGCTTGTCCCGTGCTAGTGACCAAGACCTCTGAGCTTCAGAAGCAACTGGAGGACATGGGTGCTCACGATATGATTGTAACTCTCAAGGAAAAGTTCCAAGAACAGGCTAGAGCTGAACGCTACAAAGCGACCGTCTCTCTGACTAATACGAAGATGGTTGAAGGTTCATCTGTGAATGCTCATGTACTCAAGATGAAGAGCTATCTTGATCAACTGGAGAGGCTTGGTTCAGCTATGCCTAGAGAATTGGTTGCTGACATAATTCTCGAGTCGTTGCCTTCTAGTTTTAAGCAATTCATGATGAACTATAATATGCATCAGATGAAGAAATCCATCACCGAGTTGCATGGGATGCTTGTTGGGAAATCCACAGCCATGTACGTTACATGCGCAGCGAAACCTATGGATTTAACCCGTCCAATGATCTACGTTAAGGGAATAAAAGTACAAAATTTACTATTATAACTCCGTTGCTCTAGATTTCCACAAAGACAAAAAAAATCGATTAGAAGTGTAATACATTGAAAAAATTAATCTCTTCTTGTTTTCTCAAAACCCCAAAAATTTCAATCTAATACATTGAACCGCAAAATCTTCACAAAGGGATTTTAAAATTGATTCTGGGCCAGCAGAAAACGAAATTCTTTTGTTTAGGAGGTAAATATATGATTTTTCTTTTGTTTTTTAGTTTGCTTGCAGTTATAATTAGACTTAATTTTTTGGGGCTTTGTAAAATACAATACAAATAATGTTTTTTCCATGTATTAGATTAACTTTTTTGTGGTTTTGAGAAAACAACAAGAGATTGCTTTTCTCTGTGTATTACACTTCAATTCGATATTTTATGTTTTTGTGGAAATCTTTAACAAAGGAGTTATTTGCACGTTAAAGAATTCCATTTTTTCGATTTTGTAAATGACAATACAAATTGTCTTTTTTCGATGTTAGATTTAAATTTTTGTGGTTTTGAGAAACAACATGTGGTTGCTTTTTTCCATTTATTACACTTCAATTCTATGTTTTTTTTTTGTTTTTGACCAAATCTATAACAAGAGAGTTATTTTCACGTATTAGATTTTATTTTTTGCGGTTGTGTAAATTACAATACAAATATTATTCTTTCTACAACTCATACAGGTGCGGACGTGGTAGAGGACGCGGAAATGGATGTGGCGGTTATCAAAATAATCACTCCTTTGGCGTCATGTACCAATACTACGACAAACCAAATCATGACACCAAAACTTGTCGCAAGATACCCAAATCCGCAACCAAATCTCCAGCACCTCACGCGCTTCTTGCCGAACAAATATTTCCATCAACCTCTGATGGCTGGTACCTCGACCGACCTTAACTCCCTCACCTCCTATACCCCGTATACAGGTATTGACCAAATCCGTGTAGGTAACAGTGCCGGTCTTTCCATTAAAAATATTGGTCAAGTTTTACTTCCAACACATAACACACCACTCAAACTAACAAATGTGATGCAGATAGTAGTTGTTTTTATGACGGGATAGAATGTTTAAGTATAGTTGATGCCCTTTTCTTGGTGATATCCTTTGGTGACAAGACGCGCTTTGTACCGCTGGATGGTGCCATCAGAGTTGCACTTGATTTTGAAGACCCATTTGCAACCAACAAGATTTTGTTGAGGAGAAGATGAAACAAGAGTCCATGTGTTGTTTCGGAGAAGTGCATTAATCTCTTCTTGCATAGATGTACGTGAGTGAGGATGTGAATTGGCTTTAGAGAAACATGTGGGTTCGATTTCATCGAGAGAGAGAAGGAGGGGTTGGGTGTTTTGTGGAGGTGTAGGCCACATGATTAGGAAATTGATGGAGTCGTCGGATATTGTCGCAGCTTCGAGTAGTCATTTGATGTGTGGCAGGAGGAGGGGGAGGTTGCGAGTTAAGGAAAGTCATCGATTGAGGGTCATCTTGGAGAATGGGAAGCGTAGTTATAACATGCAAGTCATTGGGCTGTGTAGAGGAGGTGTTGGATTGAAATTGGAATGGAAAATACGTCTCATTGAACATAACATGTCTACTAATGTATACCCTATTTGTCGGGATGTGAAGGCATTTGTACCCCTTGTGGTCGGGTACATACCCAAAGAAAACACAAGGCATCGACCGATATTAAAGTTTATGGGTGTTGTAAGGTCTGGTGTAGGGAAAACATAAGCAACCCAAGACCCTTAGAAACTATAGTCTGGATCTTTGTTGAAGAGAATTTTGAAGGGGGTGAATTTTGGAGAGGAAGAGTCCGAGATATGATTTATGAGATAAACCACACCATAGAAGATGTCGTCCCATCGAGTCATTGGAATAGATGACTGAGCCATTGTAGAGAGAGATAGCTCAGCAATATGCCGATGCTTTCGTTCATCCAGACCATTCTGTTGAGGGGTATGGGGGTAGGAGAGGAGAGGAATGATTTCAGGATGAAGGCGAGTGATGGGTTTGAACTCAGAACCGCCATCAGCTTGGAGGTACTTGATGGTGGTCAAGAATTGGTTTTCGACCTGCCTCTTGAACCCTTACCCTCTCTAAGGGGTGGCATGTGGGACAACTCAACGTCAACAACACATTCGTTAATGGTGATCTTGATGAAACCGTCTTCATGCAGCAACGTCCTAGATTCATCGATCCGATTCACCCGTGCTTGGTTTAACAAACTACGTTCTGGTTTCCTTTCTCTTGGCTTCGTAAGCTCCAAAACTGCCACCTCACTTTTTATTCGCTTCTCGGGTCAGGAGCTCACCCTCATTCTAGTGTATATCGATGACATCCTCGTCACTGGAACTCATCCACACCTCATTGACAAGCTTGATCTTCACTCCCAATTCTCTTTAAAAGATCTCGGACCTATTTGCTTTTTCTTTGGCATCGAGGCATTGTCCACCTCCGAAGGCACTCATCTCTCTCAGTCTCAGTACATTGTTAATCTTCTTCAAAAAACTAAAAGGGATGGCGCCAAGCCCTGCTCCTCTACTATTATAGCAGGTGAACAACTCTTTAAATTTTCTGGTGTTCCCATGACTAACGCTACCATTTATCGTAGTAGGAGCCTTACAATATGCAACCATTACTCGACCTGATATCGCGTTTGCGGTCGACAAAGCCTCTCAATTTACGCATGCCCCGACCGACATTCATTTGACCGCCGTCAAAAAAATTCTCCGTTACCTCAAAGGCACCCTCACACATGGACTTATTCTTTGCCTATCTTCTCATCTCACTCTACAAAACTTTTCTGACTCTGACTGGGCCGGTTGCCCTGACGACCGCAAATATACAACAAGGTACTACATTTTCTTAGGGCCTAATCTCGTGTCCTAGTCCTCCAAGAAACAACCGACTGTTTCTCGCTCCAGCCACTGAAGCCGAATATCACAGTCTTGGCATGGCAATCTCTGAACTCATTTGGTTCTCCTATCTTCTTTGGAAACTTCACATATCTCTATCTCTTCGTCATACTCTCTGGTGTGACTACATTGGTGTCACGTATCTCACCCTTAAGCCCATCTTTCATTCCAGAACCAAACACATTGAAATCAATTTCCATTTTGTTCGTGATCTTGTAGCGGCAAAATGATTACTTATATGCTACCTTCATATCAAAGACCAGATAGCCGATGTACTCACCAAAGGGCTTTCTTCTCCATGGTTCAAATTTCTTCGTGACAAGCTAACAGTGTTCTCTGCACCGGTTAGACTTGAGGAGGGGTAATAGGATAGCTATATGCAATATAGTAGGATAGTCATATAAAATATAAATAGAATAGCTATATGCTATATGCAATATAGTAGGATAGTCATATAAAATGTAAATAGAATAGCTATATGCTATATGCAATATAGTAGGATAGCCGTTGAGAGAGAGAGAGAAGTTATAAGCATGAGAGATATTCCCAATTAGACGAGTCATCATTTCCCTTTTTATGAATTTAGAAATTTAGAAAGGGTTGCTGAATCCCTGTCTACATTTCCTCTTCATTTGCTCAAAAATAACAAACAAATCCACACGAAAAGATATCTTTACATTATTAAAGAATGAAATTCATAATCTAAAGGCCTTTATTCAAAAAAAATTAATAATAATCTAAAGGCCTTCGATAAAATCAATTTTGATATTTCAACAGATTATTGTTAGGGCGGTACGAACCGGTACCGCCAAATTCAAGATCGAACTATGTGAATCAAAACTCTAAATAACGGAAGCGTACCTTAATTCATGATTACGTTTGGGGAATAGAACACCGAATTCGCAAGTAGGGTCTTCCAAATACTTTATGAACGCCAATTGAGATTCCTTTGTTGTATTTCTCTTATGGTCTCTCTTTCTCTCTTCTTAATGGGGCAGATGAAAGAAGTGACTTAGTTCATATGTATTGGGGACCAAATTACTTATATAGTCTAAGAGGTACTCTTTCATGAAAAGATACCATTTGACTCATAATGTGGAACTTTCTAATTCAGCCCATCATAAAATATAGAAATACACCACCCACAATTCTACACATCAAAGGCCACACCCTAATTTGACACATTAATGTTTAATATTATTAACTAAAGTTGATCACTTTATTATAAACATATTTGACAGTAGTATACTACACATTATTATTTTACATATAAGTCCAATGTTGGATTAATGATCCAACAATCTCCCACTTGGACTATATGTATAACCTTATAATTGTGTATTCAAACATTAACCAAAGTATGCACATCTTTTCTGTCATTAACTTTTATGTGTCCCTTAACAATTCCGTCCATCGGCATACCGACATAGGATCAAAGCGGCCTTCGTCACATTTATTGTAACTAAACCTTCAATGGTCACATATATCGGCATAACTAAATGACACGAATCATGATGTGGATGCGTAGCATGGAAATTTCATGTAATGTGATCTTAACATGTCTATTTCCAACTGGTCCACTTTATTATTTTGGTGAGATCATACCAAAAAACCGTCTCCTTTAAAATCTTATTGAGACAAACCGTCTCCCTTATAACCGTATTGAGACGTAACCGTACAAATCAGAATATATAAAAAAAATAAAAATAAACCAATTATTTTTTTCTCAACAGAAACAAACCATAATCAGAATAAAAATCAAACAAAACAATATCACATGCTATATGTCATATGTCTAAAATATGTCTAGATAATAAAGATACAAATACAAAACTCCCACTAGAACTGAATATCCTCAACTGAAACAACACCCATACTAGCAACATGCTCGCGAAACACGTTTGGTGGTAATTGCTTAGTTAGTAGATCCGCAATCATAGAGTCTGTACTAATATTCTCAATAGACACCTCTTTATTCTGAACTCTTTCTTTTACAACTAGGAACTTGAGGTGTATAAATTTTGCCTTTGTCGAGCTCCTATTGCTATTGGAATATAACACTGCTGCATTATTATCATTATATATTTTTAGTGGTCTCTCTATGGTGTCCACTATACACAGCCCCGTGACAAAATTCCGCAACAATATCCCATGGTTCGATGCATCAAAACACGCCATAAACTCTGTTGCCATGGTGGAAGCTGCTATAAGTGACTGTTTAGCACTCTTCCAAGAAATGGCACCACTAGCTAACATAAAGATGTAGCCGGTCGTTGATTTACTAGTGTCTAAGCATCCTCCAAGATCAGAGTCGGTATACCCGATGATCTCAAGCTGATCCGACTTCCGATATGTGAGCACATAGTCTTTTGTTCTCTTCAAATATCGCAAGACTCTTTTAGCTGCTTTCCAATGGTCTATGCCTGGATTGCTTAAACATCGTCCTAACATTCCTGTAATGTACGCAATATCCGGACGCGTACATACTTAAGCATACATCAGACTCCCTACTACGGAAGCATAAGGAATCATCTGCATCTCCTGTTTTTCCAAATCATTCTTGGGACACTGATCGAGACTAAACTTATCTCCTTTTGCCACAGGGGTATCTATTGGCTTACTATCATGCATGTTATATCGCTTAAGTATTGTTTCAATATAGTTCTTTTGTGATAAACTGAGAATCAACGAGAACGATCTCAAAGTATTTCTATACCTAACACAAAAGATGCATCACCAAGATCTTTCATCTCAAAATTACTAAATAGATATCTCTTGGTGTCATGCAGTAAAGCCATGTCATTAGTAGCTAGTAATATGTCATCGACATATAAAACTAAAAAAATGAACTTACTCCCACATAGCTTATGGTATATACAATCATCTACCAAATTCATCTCAAAACCGAACGAGATGATCTTTTGATGAAATTTAAAATACCATTGTCTACATGCTTGTTTGAGTCCATAAATAGATTTCTTGAGTTTGGAAACCATATTCTTTGGATCTTCCAATACAAAGTTTTCTGGTTGCACCTTATATATTGTCTCATCAATGTCACCATTGAGAAACGCTGTCTTTACATCCATCTGATGTAACTCAAGATTGAAATGTGCGACCAATGCCATAATAATCCTTAAAGAGTCTTTCGAAGAAACAGGGGAGAAAGTCTCTTTATAATCTATTCCTTCTTTCTGTGTAAAGCCCTTTGCGACAAGACGAGCTTTGTACCTATCCACATTGCCTTTTGAATCCCGTTTAGTTTTAAAAATCCATTTGCAACCAATGGGTTTCGATCCTTATGGCAATGAGACAAGATCCCAAACGTCATTATCTTTCATTGACTTCATTTCTTCATTCATGGCATCGATCCACTTGTGAGAATTAGAACTTTCCATTGCATGACGAAAGTTGATCGGATCATCTTCCGTCATTCCAATGTTAAACTCATGTTCTTGGAGAAATACAATATAATCATCTGGTATTGCACTTTTTCTTTCTCTAGTGGAACTTCTTAATATTATTTCTTGTGGTTTTTGAGATGTCCGAGTTTGTTGTTCGGCTACATTGTCTTGATCATTAGTGTTCTTAACAGAATCAAAACCTAAGTCCTGATTAATGTCAAGAACATCTGTTGGAATATTTGCATATTCCTCCTCGAAGACAAAATTTGTAGCCCTATCCCCCCCCCCCCGCAAACGGGACATCCTCAAAAAATTGCGCAATTCCCGACTCAAAAATTGACCTTGTTGTGGGATCATAGAATTTGTAACCCCTAGATTTATCGGCATATCCAACAAAATAACAACTAATTGTCTTAGCGTCCAGTTTCTTTTCATTAGGCCTATAAGGCTTTGCCTCCGCCGGACAGCCCCAAACACGCAAATGCTTTAAACTAGGCTTTTTACCTACCCAAAGTTCATATGGTGTCTTATTAGCTGCTTTAGTTGGAACTCGGTTTAAGATATAGGCTGCAGTTTTAAGCGCTTCTCCCCAGAGAGATGGCGGCAAAATAGTATTATTTATCATACTACGCACCATATCCTTAAGTGTTCTGTTTCGTCTCTCAGCTACACCGTTCATGGTAGGCGAACCCGGCATTGTATACTGTGGGACGATACCACTT
This sequence comes from Juncus inflexus, assembly GCA_024447665.1. Lineage (NCBI taxonomy): Eukaryota > Viridiplantae > Streptophyta > Magnoliopsida > Poales > Juncaceae > Juncus > Juncus inflexus. The sequence goes on along the minus strand of JAJHPC010000012.1, from coordinate 7,153,218 downwards.
TCCTCTAGGAATTTCGCAAAAGGGCCCGGACGTTGTTCTCCTGAACCGTCATATCGACCATAGTATTCACCACCACGGTCAGATCTAACGCTTTTGATCCTTTTGTCGAGTTGATTCTCAACTTCAGCCTTAAAGATCTTGAACACATCCAGTGCTTGCGCCTTTTCATGAAGGAGATAAATATAGCCATATCTAGAAAAATCGTCTATGAACGTGATATAATAATGTTGACCATTTCTCGCACCTGTTGGAAACGGGCCACATATATCTGTGTGTATCAGTTCTAAGACATCTTGAGACCTATTGGCTTCAAATCTCCTTATATTGGTTTGTTTACCCTTTATACAATTAACACATATATCAAAATCATTGAAATCTAAAGGGTGGAGAATTTCATTTGACACGAGTCTCTCTATTCTCCGTTTGGAGATATGACCTAATCTCTTGTGCCATAACGAACCGAAATTCTCGTAAGTTAATTTTCGCTTTACACTACGTGTACTTGAGGGCAAGGTTTCTTTAGGTGAAGCAACAAGATCAATAGAATAAAGATTATCAGAACCATATAAAGAACCAGATCCAACTAATTTTGAATGTTGATACAAACCAAACTTTCTGTTTGCAAAAGAACAAACATAACCAATTTTGTCCAAAACAGGAATAGAGATTAAGTTACGCCTAAAAGTAGGTACAACAAAAGTATCACACAAATCCAAATAAAATCAAGAACTTAATAATAATCTAAAAGTTCCAATAGCTTCAACTTCAACGGTTTTGCCATCTCCCACATAGATGTATCTTTCACCATCACTTGATTTTCGGCAATGCCGGCAACCCTGCATAGACACACTGATGTGAGTTGTTGCACCAGAATCTATCCACCACATGTGTCTATTTACCGAAATTAAATTAACTTCAGAACAAACCAAATTTAAAGGCATACCTTTCTTGATAGTTGTTGCAATTCTTTTTCTTATGCCCTTCGGCTCTGCAAAAGAAGCATCCAGTATCTCCGGGTTTCACCGGTTTCTTTTCTTGCTTCATTTTATGTGCCGGTCCCGCAGCCGCCTTACTCTTGTTCTTTTTCCATTTACCCTTGTTCTTTGAGGTAGAGGCAAGATGAGCACTTTCTATCTGATTCTGCTTCAACCTTTCCTCTTCTTGGACACAATGTGAGATGAGCTCATTCATAGTCCAATTTTCTTTCAAATGGTTATAGCTCACTCTAAACTGTCCAAACTGTGTTGGAAGAGATATCATTATAAGGTATACAAGCAAATCATCAGAAATGTTCAGTTTATGTGCATTTAACTTTGAAGTTATCTGACAATTTCCATAATGTACTCTCTTATATTTTTGCCATTATACTTTATTGAAATGAGGTTTGTTAAGAGTGTACATATTTCCGCCTTTTCATTCTTACTAAACCTCTTCTCAATATCCTCAAGATACTCTTTAGCCGTAGCTATATTTTCCGAAGATGTGTCCCTAAATGCTTCCGGAATGGACGTCTTCATGATCATCAAACTAATGCGATTCGACTTTTCCCACCTCGCCATCTCCGCCTTTTGCTCAGGCGTACTCTCATCAGTGAGTGCTTCGGGTTGTCCGACCCATAACGCAAGGTCATGATCATTAACACCAAGGTAGATCAACAAATTGTCTTTCCACATCTTGAAGTTTGAGCCATTCAACATCGGAATCGAATTGATATCAGCACTTGATTTTCAATCCAGTTTTAGCTGAAAACAGAGAACAATAAACAAACATTGTTAGCTCTCCAAAAATTAACCGTAAACAATAATAACAAATTCAATATAAGGTAACCCCATCACAAAATATCGGTTTCCATTAATATTTTATCTTTGGACAAAATTATTAATTTCTGATTGATATTTTGGCGTAGTTATTAATCATTGATAATAAGTAACATGTCAACAAATTAACCTTCCTTTGGGCCGATTAGATAAGTTACACGTAAAACCGAATAATCATCACATGCTTTTAATACTACTCATGTACACAATACTAAATAAATATGAACCTTCCTTTGGGCCGATTAAATATTTATTCAATAATATGAACACAACTGTTTATATTCCGAAAGAAAATTAATTTTGACATGAGAGGTCACTTTCGCGACATGATGTCGAAATAAATTAATTTCTGAATATGTAATACTTAAATACCTTAATTTGAACTTAAAATTATACCGTAAATCCGAATTTATAATTTAATATGGGCAAAATTCGGATTTTTTTTTTTTTTATGGATTATAATACTTACTGACTTAAAAATAAAAAAAAAACATATTTATAAATCTTTTGTTTTAATTTGAAAATCATAAAGCCCATGAGCCCAACCGAATTACCCAAAAAAAAATAAAATAAATAAAGACCATTTGTTTTATTCTTTTATTTCGGCCCATAAATAACAAGCCCAACCCAAAATACTTATTTCTTAAAACTGAATTTGGAATTTCGGATTTGAATTCCTGAGTTTTTAGATCCCAGTTTTACAGAGTTTAAAAACCGGGAAAACAAATCCCGTCCTCTCCAAATCAACCTTCATCCAGAGAAGGAAAAAAAATGGCGCCTCTTCCGTTCGCCTCTTCAGCATGGAAGAGCGGTCTTTCCAGTCACGCCGTTTCGATGCCTTCCTCGCGCCTCCTCCTTTTGGAGAATCGATGGCCGTAGCGGATCGATGGCCACGTGAAAACCTTGAAGTCGAAGATTATCCTTCACTTGATCTTCATCAAATCCGGCCCCAATTTTACCCTTTCTTATTCATGATTCTTAATATAATTTGACCCTTTTATGTTCAATTTAACCTCTTTTGTGTTCAATTTAATTGAAAACCGAAAATTGAATATAGAAACAAATCTAAAATAGGATTAAATCAACACATAATACTTGATTCAACATAGACCCGCTCTGATGCCAATTGTTAGGGCGGTACGAACCGATACCGCCAAATTCAAGATCGAACTATGTGAATCAAAACTCTAAATAACGGAAGCGTGCCTTGATCCATGATTACGTTTGGGGAATAGAACACCGAATTCGCAAGTAGGGTCTTCCAAATACTTTATGAACGCCAATTCAGATTCTTTTGTTGTATTTCTCTTATGGTCTCTCTTTCTCTCTTCTTAATGGGGCAGATGAAAGAAGTGACTTAGTTCATATGTATTGGGGACCAAATTGCTTATATAGTCTAAGAGGTACTCTTTCATGAAAAGACACTATTTGACTCATAATGTGGAACTTTCTAATTCAGCCCATCATAAAATATAGAAATACACCACCCACAATTCTACACATCAAAGGCCACACCCTAATTTGACACATTAATGTTTAATATTATTAACTAAAGTTGATCATTTTATTATAAACATATTTGACAGTAGTATAATACACATTATTATTTTACATATAAGTCCAATGTTGAATTAATGATCCAACAATTATATCCCAAATAAAATGTAATGCATAGTTTAGAAATTGAAATGAAAGCAAGAAAATGCATGTGCCGCAGTGACTGCAGTAACAATATGTAATCATCATATTGTGATAAAATTGTGCATTGGCAATTTTCAAATATATCATTATTTATTTACTACCCAACATAACTTATTTTTCAAATAAAATTTCAAATCCAATTTAATCAGCTTCAAAAGAATAATTCAGAGTTTGCAACCGGCCTCTCAGAAGTTGGTTATTATAAATTGTTGATCATTTATATTTAATAATCCTCAAAAGAAGGGCTTTTTCAAATACCTAATTCAGAACAGGCCTTTGAAAATCCGATTTTGAAAACCCAAACTGGAAGGTTTTTTTGTGTAGAACCGGCTCGAAAAGCCTGTTCTAAATTTCTGGACTAGTCACAACTAAATTTCATATAAACCAACTTCTGAAAGATCGGATGTAAATTCAAAACTAGTTTAAAGAAGTTGATTACATCAAATATGGAACTTTATTGTAAGCATACAAGTTATTATGCGAACTAAATAAAACAAGAATATATTCGGAAACTCACACCTGCATTTGATTCATCATTGGCTAAATATAAAATTAAACAAAACCTCAGACCACATAAGTTCATGGAAAAAGGTTCAAAAGGAATTGAAAGATAATTAAAACAATAACAACAAATAAGAAAAGCTAATGAAAAAAAAAGAGCGAAAAGCATCAGAGAGATTCCCAATTAGACACTCATCATTCAGAATTTTTTTATTTAAAAATTCAAAAAGGAGTGTTGAATCCCTGTCTACATTTCCTCTTCGATCATTTGCATAAAACAATATCACAAAACAGCTTACAAAACCGAGATAAATAAATTAAAAAAATAGAAAGCACATCAAAAACCAAATCATAGAAAATCAAACTAACAAATAGCAGAGATTTTTTCCAATGAAAAATAAATCAAAACAAACTCACAGATTATCCTGATTAGAATAATGAGTGAATCAATATAATGACATGAGATAGGTATTATAGGGTTTTTGTCCAGTGAAGATCTTGCTGCACTTTTTGTCTATATCAGTCTGTCAGAAAGAAAAAAGAAAAAATTAGTCCAAATTAAAGTTAAAAATAAACCTGCAGAGTTTGTAGGCTTTTAATTTCAGATAAAAGGAGGAAGGGTAATCTCTTTCTTCATGGTCAATATCAATTTGATGCAAATTAAATTTTGATACAAATTAAATTCCCAAATGAATATAGGAAACAAGAAAACAGATAAAACTGAAGATAAATAGAAAAGATCCAGTAGGAATTTGAACAAGAAAAATAAATACACTAGCAATAAAAAAAAAGTATAAATAAGGCCTTCAATATATTTGATAATTGCATCTCAACATACCATGTTCTCTGGAACACAAATAAAATTCAAAAGTTCAGAATTAGGTTTAGGGTTTGGATTTGGGTTATGAATCAGAAAAAAATCTATATTTCAACTAATCACACCTTATCATGCTTCAACAGAGAACAAGTTTAGATTTCCGTTCTTATACAACTCAAAGCATCATCAGGCCATTGAGTATTAAGTATATGATAAAAAATGAAAAGGTCAAAAGATAAAATATACAAGATAACAAGACAATTGAATTTCTCATTCTTGCAATAATTTAGTATTAATTGAAAGAAAAATAACAATCCAATTTTATTTTAACACAAACAATTGAAACAGATTATGTTAAGTGGTTCTAAAAATATAATGTTTTATGACCAAAAGGAGCAAACTATTGGAACTTCTTTAGTTAAATAATAATGAATCCAGTAAAGGAGGAAATAAAACATACGTAGAAAAAATATAAAAATATTCACAATGATGAGGCCTTCATTACAATCTATTGAAATTTCAACCCATTATATTATCATACATTTTGCCGGGTTTCAACTAGAGCTGGCAAAAAAGCTCGTAACTCGGTAGCTCGTTCGAACTCGTTCGATAACAGCTCGAAAAAGCTCGTTCGAAAGAGCTCGAAACTGAACCGAGCCGAGCCGAGCTCGAGTCTAAACGAGCCGAGCTCGAGCTTGGGCCAGCTCGGCTCGGCTCGGCTCGGCTCGTGGGTTGGTTTTAATTTAAACATAATACCCAATAGCCTATATCCATATATATTCTATAGCCCAATATCAATAAACCCTACAGCCCAAAACCCAATAACCCAATCCAAACAAACCCTAAAATCTAAATCCGTATCATTCTCTTCCATCAGCCGTTCTTCCCCTCTTCTCCTTTTCTTTATCCTTTCTCCTCTCATCACGATGGCTAGCCACGTTAAGCCATCAGATCTCCACATCTTCCATCCCTCCCTTCTCATCTCGAAGTCGAAGTCAATTCTAGTCCTAGTTTCGTCCAGATCCAGTAGAGAATCACCTGAAATCCTAACACTAACCCTCTCTCGTGCGTCGTCTCATACAACGGCGGCTGGCATAATCTACAAAACCTAAGCTCTTAGGTTTGTCCTTCCTCTATCGAACTAAACCGAACCGAGCTCGAGCTTGCAAAATCAGCTCGAAACAAGTTTCATAAACGAGCCGAGCCAGCTCGAAAATGAACCGAGCCGAACTCGAGCTGGGCTAAACTCGGCTCGGCTCGGCTCGGCTCGTTGACAGCTCTAGTTTCAACAGAGTATATATATTTTAGATTTATGTTCTTATATCAATCAAATAATCATTAGGCCATAACATGAAGCTGAAACATCAATCAAAAACAAATAACACCTTAGTGAAAGGCATTCATTAAAAGTGACAAAAAAACATCAAATCATTTAAAATCAAAACACACAAAATTTTCATACCAAAATCAAGGAGGAATATTCATAATATTTTAAGTTCTAAAGTAATTATTTGAAATACACTCCTACCTAAACAAATTAACATAAAAAAGAAAAATTTTAAAGCAATAGAGAGAAATAATTAAAAGGACCGGAGAGGTAAAATATACAATATAACAAATAAAAACCATAAAATATATTTTAGAAATCCAAATGAAAGTAAAAGAGCCGCGCTTGCGTTGTCAATGCTCGAGCGGGGGGTGATCCGTTGTTGTCCTTATAGAGAGCGATCTAGGACTTGATGATTTCATCTATCTCTCTAGTCAATCATCTGGGTTGCTTCTCCCTTACTTCTTGCTACTATTTGTGAGAGGGATCCACCCTGGTATAGCGAAATCGGCTGTCGCAGTGAATCGATGTGGCCCCGCCCAGGGGTAATTGTCCGACCAAGACACCCCCTTGAGTTCTGTGATGTTCCTTGCTTCCTTTGGACACCCAGGCTACTTTCGTGCCTCGTCGATCCAAGTGTTGTCTGCGGATCTATCTTTGAACTTCTCCTCTCGGTACTTCACCTACTCGTCTAAGTATCAAGAGGTGTGGCACGCTACACACTTCAAGATAAGAGTTATTTTGCACAAGCAATATCACAGTAGAAAATAATATATAAAAGAGAAAGCAACTTAAATGAAAACTAAATTAATAAGACTACTAACACCGTGCCCTAGGGGGCGGAGTTAGTAACAGTACATAGTGCTAAAAGTAAAATCTCCAATACTAAGTCCATAGTCGCACGTTATCACTCCGCTCTCCTCTCTCTCTGTGTTTTCTCTTCTAAATTGATCCCCCCTCCTGCATCCAACAGATGATCCTTTTATAGGGAGGAGATCTCTAGGATTTACAGCGTCCCTAGAAGGCAGGAAGCATATCCGAATATCCTTGCAAATCTTCATGTAATAACTTCTTGATTGATCATTTCCCGATCTACTCCTTGTTGATCGCGCCTGCCTGGCGATGCTAGATTTCCCTTCTTAATTACAAATGAAATCTTCTATCAGTTCGTGATTTCAGCCTTGGTCTTTCTTCCTTGTTTTGAAGTCATCGAGTCATTCTTCTTGAGTTGTGATTCCTTCTGATCTGCACTTCCAGGTCGAATGATATCGCGCAGGTGGGACCGCGGTGCGATGTATGCTCCAATCGTGCTCTATATTTTTTGCGCCTCTTTTGTCGTTATTTTTGGTAGTTTTGCTCCAGTTTCTGCAATAACACATGATCTTGGCAGTAACTTCATTCTTTGACTAAAACATAAATAAAATACTATACAAGATAGGTGATAAACATCTATATGAAATATCCCTATCAACTATGCACACCAAGCTCTCAACAATGGGATAGGGAAGTAAACACACGCCTTCTGACAACCTTACGGCAATTAACTGCATCACTCTAATCGACTAGATTATCCGATACAAAGGACGAAGTGATTTGGAATCAACACCCATGAGCACAGAGTTCACCGTCAACTTTGCATATGAACTTTAGCAATCGCGGATGTAACGATCATCTGCAAAAGCAATTATGCACACTCCCCAGAATTAGAACATTGCTTGGCTAGTCAGTGAAGGAATTATGCCATAGCCAAAGTGTTGGACTAGAGACTAGATTATGAGGAACGCATTTATTCAGTTCATATATAAATGAGTGTATGGATGACTAATATATTACATATATTACATTGACCATGAATGACATTTCGGGTTCACGTCATCAGGATACGTGATTCTGATAGTAGAACTGTGAATCAACGAATGACATTCTAAACCATCCCTAATGATATGTAGGATGGTTATAGAGATAAACATACTTCAGGTAAGAACCTACATATCCACACTAGTATATTCGTAAATTGGATGATCATATTCTGTTAATCATGGACATAGGGATGTCAAGTCTGGAATATAGGTACGTGATAGAGAACACGTACTGGACGGACCACACTATGAGAATATGCATGGTATATGTTATTAGTGATTCTCATATGAATATTGTGCTTGTTCCTACGACCAGAGGTCACCATGAATTCCCGTATGTAGAACTGCATACTTTTATATGATCCTACGTCATCCGTAATGGAATGATCATTAAGGACATCATTAGGTATGCACTGAATCATGACGAGGAATGTGAGCGACCAAGATGTGATTTGTTCCTCTCATCAAGAGGGAGATATCTCTAGGCCCCCTGATGAACTAAGACTGAAGGAAATGCATGGACATGCTCAAAATGGATTAACATGTGTTGTTAATATCATTTTGTATTTACTCAGTCTAATTCTCAATCAGGAAAAGAGACTTTGATCAAACTCAAGGGATGACATACTTTCATGCCTTGTGATCAAGACGTATATCGTAGAACAAAAGAAATAAGCAAACGTCTATTCAATTACATTTATGATCACTGATCATTTCATTTAACATGGGTAGTCATGACATCAGTCTAGAGGTTACTCATGTAGAAGACCGTTACCAGCGTTAAATGGATCCTACACAGTCACACAATGAACTCCATTCATACGGGATAAAAATACCTTAAAACAGTTTAGATGTATAAATTGGTGAACGAAATAATCAGTCATTAGATGATTCATTGTGAAAAACATCATACTGTCATTCTAAACAGAAGGATTCCATATGGAACGGAATGTGCCAGTTTCATAGAAGATAGGTTTTTCCCAGCTTTGGAAACTATATTCCGTTCTGAACGGAGGGGTCCATTCTGAACGGAATATGCGCAGAAAATTAGATGTTTAGTTATGGTAACTGAGGATTCGTTCGCCTTCCTCTCTAGTATAAATAGAAAAGCAGTCACTCTCTATTAGACACACAATTCTAAAGCCTTAGAGACCGTTGTGATACAGAAATAGAGAGAGAGTTTTGTGAGGTAATTTCAGAAAGTATTTCCGGACTCGTCTAGCCGAATCCGGTTATTCTGTGTGTCTGAAGTTCGCGTGGATATGAGTAGAGATCTCTTACTTTAGAGATTAGCGAGCGATCAAGTTCTTCATCCCTAAGAAGAGCAAGAAGGTTTACAGAGTCGAGCTTCAGAAACCAGGAAGGAGAACGAAGCAGGATGGATGTTCGTTCAGACCTACATCCGCTTCTCTCTCCCGGATCAGGAAGATCCGAGGTATAAATTTTAATAGCATAATCTTATACTTTCATTTCCTTAACGATGATCCTAGGGAGTGTTGATCCCGTAGTTTGCACTACGCATGTAACGTACATGGCTACGGGTTCCCCAATAATGGTATCAGAGTGTTCTTTAAGGAAATAATCATCGATTATATATTTAAAATTTATAAAATTCTGGTATGATAAATTTTAGGGTTTTGAAAATATTATTTCAACATCATGAAAATACTATTTGGGAGTTTCGAGAAGTAGTTTTTTGAAATCGTTTTTGGAAACATAACTAAAATAAAAGGAAATAGAATTCCAGCGCATGTTCCATTTAGAATGGAACAGTTCCGTTCATAACAGAATAGGATGTTTTTCTCAGAGATTTTCAGCGCTGGTTCCGTTCCGAATGGAATTGTTCCGTTCCGAACAAAATAAGGTTGATTTTGCAAGAAACCCTAATTTTTGTTATACATGGAATTTGAATATATAAATATCGTATCAGCCTTAGATCTGGATTGCCCTGTGATATAATCTTGTGTGTGAATGCTTGTAATTTTATTTAATATCTATGGCAACCAGTGAGTTCTCCAAAATTATAATTATTGCAACATGTGAGTTGTCCAAAGTTGTAAATTACTTTTTCTAGTAATAGGTTAGTTGTTAGGAAAGATATTATATCAAGAATACAAGGCAAAGATCTTGGTGCAATCTTCAGAACATGGCATTGGATCTTCACATATACAACAAAGGGTTTGTTGAAGATTACAGCTGCAATCTAGAGATAGATCTAGAATTGAGAACCTCATGATCGCTCGTGAGGAATAGTCTCATATCATATTTAACTTGTTTCTGTGATGTTTATATTTATAATTCTAAAAATTGTTGGGGAATCCATAGTCATGTACGTTACATGCGCAGTGGAACCTATGGATTCAACCCGGCCTAGGATCATCGTTAAGGCAATAAAAGTACAAGATTAGCTATTAAAATTTAAACCTCGGATCTTCCTGATCCACGAGACGAAGAACGGATGTAGGTCTGCGCAACCTTCTCCTTCCTGAAGCTTGACTCGAATGAACTCCTTGTTTCTCCTAGCGTAAAGAAACTGATCGCTCGCCAGTCTTCAAAGCAGAAGAGCTCTACTTGTATTGACGTCGAACTTTAAACACATGGAATAATCGGACTCGGCTAGACGAGTCCGAAAATTCTTTCCAAAAATAACTCAAAACTCTCTCTCTCTCTCTCTCTCTCTCTCTCTCTCTCTATTTCTGTGTATTAGACCGCTTCTAAGGCTTCTGAATTGTGTTTCTAATCGAGAGGGACTACCCTTCTATTTATACTAGAGAGAGAGGTGAACGGTTGCTCAGTTACCATAACTAAAAATCCTAATCGGCGCCTATTATGTTGCCAACAGAATAGGTATTTACATAACGGAATACTTGGCAGCTAAGGTTATTACAGTTTCCATATCTATTCTGTTGCCAACGGAATTGTACTGTTTTGTTCAATCAATTATCGAACAATTGATTATTTCGTTCACCAATCTATGCATCGTATGTATAACTGTTTTGAGGCATTTTCATCCCGTATGAATGGAGTTCATTGTGTCACCGTGTAGGTTCCATTTAACGTGGACAACGATCTTCTAAAGATCGTAAGTCATGAGTAACCTCTAAACTGACGTCATTTCCCCTAAGTAATATGTCATCTACGTGAAGCACCAAGAATACTACCGTGCTCCCACTGAACTTCATGTAAACACAAGACTCACCTTCACTTTTGGTAAAACCAAAACTTTTGATAACATCATCAAAACGAAGGTTCCAGCTTCGAGACGCTTGCTTCAATCCATAGATGGATATTTGAAGCTTACAAACCTTACCAGAATTCTTAGGATCGACAAAACCCTCGGGTGGCATCATCTGCACGTCCTCGGTCAGATTTCAATTTAGGAAAGCTGTTTTGACATCCATTTGCCACATTTCATACTCATAATATGATACTATGGCTAATAGAGTTCTAATAGATTTAAGTATAGCTACAGGTGAGAAAGTTTCGTCATAGTCAATACCATGACCTTGTTTGAAACCTTTGGCCATAAGTCTTGCTTTGTAGGTTTGTACCTTTCCATCCACGTCAGTATTCTTCTTGAAGACCCACTTACATCCGATGGTCTTCAAGCCTTCGGATGGATCAATCATAGTCCAAACTTGATTGGCCTGCATTGATTGCATCTCGGCTCTCATGGCCTCTAACCATTTCTTAGAGTCAAGACTCTTCATAGCATCTTGATAGGACGTGGGTTCATCATCTATGAATGTCACATTATCATCATTAGACACAAGAAATCTCTATCTCTCGGGCTCATGACGAATCCTACTAGATCTACATTGAGTCTGTTGTGTTTCAAGCTCACCAACTCCTTGAGAGCTTGTTTGTTCCTCCTTCATTGGTTCTGCAACTACAAGTGGGTCTCGAATTTCTTTGAGTTGTACTTTGCTTCCACTGCTTCTCATAGAGATAAACTCTCTTTTCCAGGAATGCTCCATTGCGAGCAACAAACACTTTGTTCTCCGATAGGTGGTAAAAGTAATATCGTTTAGTTTCCTTTGGATATCCAACAAACAGGTACTTATCAGATTTGGGTCCGTGTTTATCGGGAAACAGACGTTTGACATAAGTCTCACATCCCCAAATTTTAAGAAAAGACAACTTGGGGCATTTCCCCGTCCACATCTCATAAGGCATCTTTTAAACCGCTTTAGATGGAATCCTGTTCAGTATGAATGCAGCAGTCTCAAGAGCATAGCCCCAGAAATACATTGAAAGACTCGTTTGTCTCATCATCGATCGAACCATATCCAATAAGGTTCATTTCCTCCTCTCAAACACTCCATTCGATTGAGGAGTTCCTTGAGGAGTTAGTTGCGAAACTATTCCACATTCTCTGAGATGATCTTCAAACTCCTGACTTAGATATTCACCTCCTTGATCAGATCGAAGTGTTGTAACCTTCTTGCCAAGTTGATTTTGTACTTCGTTTTTAAATTTTTTGAACACTTCAAAGAAATCAGACTTATGCTTCATTAGGTAGACATAACCATATCTATTGAAGTTGTCCGTGAAAGTTATGAAGTACCGATATCCACCTCTAGCTGGTGTACTCATTGGTCCACATATATCAGTATGTATGAGTTCTACTAAGTCATTGACCCTTTCACCAACTTTTGTGAAGGGTTTCTTAGTCATCCTGCCAAGTAAACAAGACTCGCACGTCTCAAAAAATTCCAAATCAAATGAGTCTAAAAGTCCATGAGAGTGGAGCTTAGAAATGTGTTTCTCATTTATCTGGCCTAAGCGACAGTGCCAGAGGTATGTCGTATTTGAGTCATTTGGATTGAATCGTTTAATGTTAATGTTACTCATGACTTACGATCTTTAGAAGATCGTTGTCAGCGTTAAATGGAACATACACGGTCACACATTGAACTCCATTCGTACGGGATGAATATGCTTCAAAACAGTTATACATATGATGTATAAATTGGTGAATGAAATAATCAATTATTGGATAATTTATTGAACAAAACAGTACCATACCAATCAATCAAACCCAAGCTTGATGGCTCAATCATATTTTCAAATTGTGGCCAACATTTTAGAGCAAGAAAGTAATGACAAAACAATTGAAAAAAAAAGGAAAATGGATTCAAGTTCGAAACAAGAAGAAAATAAAACCAAAAGACAATAAGATATCCAATGTTTTAGATATTTAGCTACAAATCATGAGAGGAAAGATTGTAAGAATAAATATATATGCCACAATTGTTACAGGCAAGATCAAATATGCAAGTTTTGTTGGAGTAAACCAGTAAACCTTAATCATCTCACATTCTTCACCACACAGAAAGTAGCCTAAAAACTTCGAAACCATCAAAAAATCAATTTGTTTCACATACTAGGAGGGCACAACTCACTATTTTAGAGGAAGGACTGTTGTCTGGTACATCATCTCTTGAACCTCATCAACCATTGAATATTTTCAGAGAAAAGTGCCAACAATCATAGCTACAAAAGAAAAAATGGATTTGGTTCATTTAAAGAATTAATCTCAATTAACGGAAATATTGAATTGAAGGAGGTATCACTTACACTTTTGGTGAAGGAGAAGAGCAATGTGCCTTACTCTCTCAACTTGATTTATGGTACCAAGACCCAAAAAATTTACATTTTCATACCCTATGAGACAAGTCTCCTTTATATTCTTATTCTATATCTTGAGAGAGTCGCAAGCTGCCAGAAAGTCCGTTGCTGCGGGAGAAGAGTAGTGGAGTAGAGCTAGTAGAGGAGATTAAGTGTTAGTTTAAATCTTAAAATCTAAATAATAATCATAAGATAAATGAATTTGAATGATAAATAGATAATCTTGTATAAAAAGGAGAGCTAGCCTGATGTAGCCGTGAGATCGTTGCCTTGACTGCCCTAAAGGAAAATTACGCCCTCAAGTGCAGAGTTAATCGTTGATTCTACCTCCAAATTTCTATACCTCGAGAGCTCTCGAATTCACGCCGGTAGCACTGTCGCGGAGTGGATGAACTTCGCTTCAAAGAAAGTGAAGTCGTGCACCAGATTTTTCGAATGTCAAGCAGTAGGTCGAAGAGAAGAAAAGATAATTATTAATTTCTATTATGAGGAGAATTTCTGTATAAAGAGGAGAGGAGAGAAAGAGACGAGTCTATTTCCATTTGATCATATACTATATATATGAACAGTGGAATTTGAGTGGCCCAACATGAGGAAATAAATCACATTAATGCACATAATTATTTTCATTGATGAGGCCATGTAACTTGCTCTCCAAGAACAAATCTCCATTAACTTATTTGTAACAGTTTCATATGTTATCATTTCAATTAAATATATGGATCCATAACTTAGAAAGAATGAAATCCAGCCATTGATTTTGTGAATCAAATGAACGGTTGGATTTTGTTCAAATTACTTGATACATATTAATACATATATCAAGTTTTAAAATTTAAACAATATTATTTTTATAAAATAATATAACATTAAGTGTAAATTTAAACTGATTAGAGCGGTAGATCGATGCATGCAGAAAGCTCGAAGTTTTGGCCATGGCGTTTAAGACAAGATAAGACTAGAGAGAGAGAGAGAGAGAGAGAGAAGTGGTGTGTAATGAGGCGCGGAGAAGTAAAGGTCGGTTTGAACTAACCTAGTGAAGAGATAAGCATTTCTGATTTCTTAAAATTTAGGTTTAGAAACTTAGGTTTTAGTGTATAGGATTGCTATTCCTGATTATGTTTTGATTGGGCTTTTAACGGATAATATTTTAGGCTCATTTTTCCTTTCTTTTTGTATAGAAGGGATTTTATGGATTTGTAATTTTTTACAAAATATAAATAAAAAATATTTTATTTGGATTGGGATTTAAAGCCTTCTTCAAATTTCTCAAAAATAAATAAATAAATAAAATGAAATTCTCCTTGAAGTTTATTTATACTTGGGTTAAAACTGGTTAGCAGTGCAGATGTTATAATATGTAATGTGCATTATAGGAAATGAAGGCAATCATTTCATATATACTTTCAAAATCTCGACTGGTTAAATTTACCCTTGTAAAATTAATATTAATATCAAATTTATACTTCTAAAACCTATAAAAGGAAGATCATTTTACCCTTCCACAAATGTACGTTATTAAATCATAAAACTTGTCAAATTTATCCTTGAAATCTCAAATCCAAGGCCGGCCCCAGTATAGAAAAAAAAAATATCATGGTGTAGGATCTAAAATTTTAAAGGGCTCTATTTTCTTGTAATGGTAATAGTAACATTAATTTTTTAATTAGTTCAATATAAATTAGAGTAATAAATCAACTAAAGACTCATGAAATATTAAAATTAAGTAAAGTTCATTTTAAATCATTGTATATTCATTCCGTGTAGTCCAACAAATAAAATTAAGTCCTTAATTATTGACTAAGATTACTCAATTTCAAGTTGGTTTAGGGGCCCAAAATACATGTGGCTGGCCCTGCTCAAAAGTACCAATTTTTTTTCTAATCTTTTTCAAACATAAATTGATTTTGATAAATTGGATATTCTTTAATTTAAGATTGATACATTTGATGTATTCAAATTTTATATTATGTAGTATTAAAAGGGTAAATTTGATATACTTTGTATTTTAGACGGGTAAAATAGATATTTGGAATTTTGGGTCTTTGAATTAAACTTCATAATTGCAGGTTGCAAGGATAAATATGATATTTCGGTCTTTAGAAGGGTATATATGAAATTTCATCTAGAAAATGTATTGACTGGTACCAACCATGTATTTACTGGCAAGATAAGATTAACCAATTAACATGCTAATTCTTAGTTAATACCATTAAAACGGAAAAAGTAATGTATCCTGGAGCCAGATTCTTGTTCGATTTTGAAATGATAATCCATGGACATTTCCTGCACTTTCGTCATCATGAACTCATTTGAATTTACTACAAATAAATAAGAAAAAAAAATAATAAGACAAATGAAAAAGAATCTATACTTGTTCACATATTGCAACAACAAAAGAGGTCCATTTAGTTCCATTCATAACCATCTATGTTGCACGGACACTTCAAAAAATCAATCGTACGCGTATCGGACACGTATTGGACACGGACACGGACACGGCACCGATATGTGTTGGACACGTCACGTGACGTGTCCGAATATTTTAATATTTGTTGACTTCTGGATACGATCAAGACATGGTTAGGCGCATGGAAACATTCATGACACGGCGCAATTTTGAAATTCGAATTTAATTATTATTTATTGCTATAATCCGATTTTCTCACATTTTGCTTATTTTTTCGATAAGAACCCTACTTTTTAAAATCTATTTATTAATAAGTATATTTTTTTCATTTTTTTTAATGACGCTAACTCGTGAGAATTATAATTAAAGACAATAACTCATCTTTTTTGTGTAAGAGGCAATTCCTTCCCAATTTTTACTCATGTTCTTTTCTTGAAATTTTCTTTATCAAATATTATTATTTAATATATTTTTTTTACAAATTTAAATATATAATTAATTATATAAAAATAATAAAATAACATATATATGAAACGTATCGTGTACAGAAATTTTGTTGAGATTACCATGTTGTCGTGTATCGTATCGAATACGACACACGTGTTCGTATCCGTGCAACATAGATATCCATGTAACAGTGAAAATTATCATATAGACCCCTATAAAGCACGAGAATATTAGCCTGTACAGTTCGAATTAAACCTTACTCGAATCAGTCAAGTCTATTATTTGGAATCGAATTAGATGTTAACTTTTGTATCTTATGTTGCCTGGTTCTAATTCAGTTTCAAGTATAAGGAGACTTTTAAGTGGAATCATATCTTGACAGCTGTACTCGTTATATTTAGCTCCTGTATCTTCAGATTCATAAGAATCATGCAATTGAGACTTTTCTGACAAATCTGAGAAAAATTGGAATTTTTTGACCTCTTCTTGCCAAGTGAGGTAATTAATCATCTTTTTTCTTTATAATAGTGGGAAATAGTCTGGATATATGTTGAAAATGACAACCATTTGCCGCAATTAGCGCCAAAACATAGCCCCTCATATCATGTTCTATTCAGATTTGCCCCTGTAAATAAACAAGCCCGTTTCTTTCAGGTAAGATTCTAAATGTAATCCTTATCCAATTAAAGTTATTCAGAATGCATATTATACACACATGTTTCCGAATAATTTAAAAAAACATGATTTTCTTGTAGCTATTTCAATCATATATATTAAAACATGTCTTTGGCAAACAAAATTCACATCGAATAATTTAAGTACAAGTTTTTTGGGCAAAGAATTTTTTTTAATAATCCTACAGCGTTTTAACATGAGAAAATAATAATTAATTAATGTGCAATTAAATATTGAAGTTATGCAAAACTAATATATACTTTATATAATAATTAGCACATAGACAGCCAAATACTATATAGTAGATATAAATTAATATACAATCAATACATAAAGTATTATTACATTTATATTAAGGGATTATTGTTTTAAAATATTCATATGATTTTATATTATATTAGTTGAGTTCATCATATATTGTTTATTTTGTTAATTATATATTAAATATTATTTACATTTTTTATATTTTTGTAATATTAAAAAATGTTACGAATTTATTTAAATTAGATATAAAATTCTATCTTCTTCCAAAGTACAGGAAGAAATTTTCTTAGCTTCATTCAATCAACAAATTGGAATGTAAAATTATATCTGGCTATTGCTTTCTATAATTAAGACTTAAGAGGATAAAGACATGGGAGTTTTATACAAGAGTAGGTTGCTATATCAACTTTTTGGAACAGTATCACTGAAAAAGGTAAAATTGATTGATGGCGTGGCATTGAGTTAATGATATATATATATGACTTAAGGCATGTTACGGCACGTAATATGCTAGAAAAAAATGTGCGAGGATTGCGGACCCTTTGTTGTTATTATTGAAGGAGTCTATGAGACCCCCTTAATTAAATCCGTCACAGTCCAACCTTTTAACGTGTAATACTAAATTTTTTGCAAAGAAATGTTTGTAACAAAAAAATTGAAAAGACTCTGAAGCTTTTATTTAAGAGAAATTTGATATCACGATGGTATTGTATTGCTCAATTACAACAGACTGTATATATACTATTTTTTTTACTTTTTAATATATTAATATTTGTAATATATTATTTTCTTGTTTTAGATATATTTTTATTCTTTATGCATTTTTTATTTTTAATATTTGTATATACTATTTTAATATATTATTTTATTTTTTATATATTATTTTTAATTTTTTTGTATATACTTTTACAAAAAATAAATTATATATCGTTGTTATTTACCTATTAGTTAGTTATATATACTATTGTCGTGATTTTGACATGTTATAGTGCGTCGTGTCACATATTAGGTCCATTTATTTAATTGATACTAATGAAATTTAATTTCCTAACTTACTTTTTTTCAATTTAAAATAGGTGGTTCACCTTTTCAAAATTCACGTCGTGTGTCTACATGAGTGAAGTTCATGAAGAGAAATGTGTGCGTGGATTCGATAGAGAATATGGATTAGTGTAATAACTACGTGACAAAGACCAGGTTTAGTGTTGCCCCTACTTATCTCCCTTTCCTTCTCCAGATGGCTACTTATTAACGGTTTTAATCATTTCTTCTTTAATTAATGCCTTCATGACAATGATATACAACATTGCAATTCTTCTAAAATAAGTTATGCCAATATAAAATGGAGGTGAATTACTCGCTATATCCTTAATATACAAAATATATCTTTCATTGAATTGATATATATATATATATATATATATATATATATATATATATATATATATATATATATATATATATATATATATATATATAGGGTGTGGCTTAAAAAAACATACGTATGCACAACATATGTTTTTTTGCCACACCCAAAATACGTATTAAAAAAATAAAAATAAAAATTTCAACCGCACGGATGTAATATATATGTTATGAATATATTGGAGATTAATTTTCACAAAAATCAGAATATTATATCATTGTCATCATATATCATCAAAAATATGCAAAGACTATTCAAAACATATATCGGAATAATAGTTTGATGATACATGATGGCAATGATATATTATTCTGATTCCTGTGAAAATTAATCCACAACATATTCATAACATATATATTACATCAATACGGTTGAAATTTGAATTTTTACTTTTTATAACCACTTTACGGATATTTTAAAAAAATGTATGTTCGAACATGCTTATGTTTTTTAGTGAGAGAGAGAGAGAGAGAGAGAGAGAGAGAGAGAGAGAGAGAGAGAGAGAGTAATTGTCACTTTTTAACATCTGTTGTACAAGTTACCTAGGGGTGTCAATGGATCGGATTTGGATTGGATCCAGGCAATATTCATATGCGAATCCATTTGAAATTTAGAAGATCCAAATACGAATTCAAATCCATTAAAAAATCAAGATTCATATGCGGATTCAAATCCATTAAATAATGGGATTCATATCGGATTTTGGATTATATTATGAAGTTTTGAACATAATTTATACATGAGTGTATTAAAAAATCATGGATGAAAAATGTTCCCACACTCTCTTTGTTAACAAAATTGATTAGAAAATTAGAATTGATTTACAAGCTATAATTGAGCACTCTATATGTTATATTTATTATGTGAGTCATGTTGATTTTTTTGTCTATTATACTCATTGACATATTCTTTTTATTATTTATGTTGTTTTCTAAGTTATGCAACAATAAGAGTAACAAATCAATGGTGTATATATATATTTATATTTATAGGGAGATGCTAACTAGCATACGTAAGCAAAATGAAAATTTTGCTTACGGTCCAAAAAATTACTTGTATCATCAAAAATTCAAATTTCAACTGTACGGATGGAATATATATGTTTTGAATATGTTGCAGATTAATTTTCACAAGAATCAGAATATTATATCATTGTCATCATATATCATCAAAATATATATAATTGGAATATATATATAGTGATGAATTTTGATGAGGACTCCTTATTTGAGAGGACTCTTTGTTTGCGGCTTGATGCCTTAAAAAAACTTGATGAGTTAATGCAAAATGAGAGTGGAGACTCATATTTATACTAGAGGTAGAAAAACTCGAAACCAAAGATGTTTTCTAAGAAATCTTTAGAAACTGGTACTCTACAACTTAGATATTTTAGATGATATCTCTAGAACATTAGATATTTTACGATGCATATGATCTTTTACGTTGATTCTAGTTTTTCATATTATGGCTAATATTTGGGTTGGGCCTAATTAAGTTAATGTTGTTATTTTTTACACTTCCTCTCAACACCGCTATTTAGCGCTACCCCTTCTTTCTTTTCTATTGCGGTAACCGTAGTTGCAACTACGGATTCCATATCCCACTCTTCTTCAGAGTAGTTGCTTTTCTGACTCATGGCGCTTTTATGGTCTCTTAGAGTCACTGCCTTTCTGTGACCCTTCGTCTTGAACTAGCAGTCTCGTGTAAAATGCCCTCTCTCGCCACAGTTGTAGCATCAATCATCTTGAGCCTTGTCACCTCTTTGAATCTGAGCTACCCCTGAAGCGTTAGTCTCCTCCTTCGGCCTCCTATGCTGGTGAGGTCTACCTTCGGGTTTCAATTTCGACCTTTCTTCAGGTCGATTCTTCCTTCGGCTACAGAATAGCGCCTCCTCATTGATGGTGTTATGCCCTAGGCCAAAATGTTTGTGACCTAGATGATGGATTGTAATAACAAACATAATATTTATTCTATTATATTTCATATAATATGTGCGTATAGGTTATTTTAATATAATTAAAATAGACCATGAATATGCAATTCAGCTTTATGTCATCAAAGTGCGTGACTTTGATAGTAAAACTATAAAGTGTTATGAATGCTATTCTAAATCGTCCCCGGTCATTTATAGGATATTTGTGGAGACAAATATACTTGCGGATACATATAAATATATATTTATATACAAGCTATAAATGTACACCAGTATATTAGTTGACCGATGATTATGTTTTACCGATCATGGATAAATAGTTATCAAGTCATTAACATAGGTATATGTTAGAGACCATATCTTTGGGACCGACCCGCCATAAGAATGCTACATGTTTTACGTCATTAGCGATTCTTGTAACATAAAGTATTTATAGTCCTTTGACCCGAGATTGTCTCAGTTCCCAACATGAGTAATTTTATACTTTAATATAATCTAACACTTCCTTTAACCGGGTGGTCATAACGGTTATGATTAGGTATACAATGAATCATGTAGAGGGATGAGTGCAATCAAGACGGGATTTGTTCCTCTCATAAATGAGAGAGATATCTTTAGGCCTCTTGATGAATTGAACTGAAGAAATGTATGGCCATACTCAAATGAATTAATAAGAGTTATTAATGTCATTTGTTCTTGTTAAGTTTAATTTGGGATCAAGAAATATTAATCGATTAATATAAGGATGACGTATTACATGCCTTATGATCGATATAGATATCGCACGACAAAGGGACTAAATACGTGATTATTGATTAGGTAAATCGGATCACCGATATTCACTTAAATTGGGTAGTCATGATGGCTTGCTAGAGTCCGCTCATGATTTATAGACTATCAAGCCTATTGCCAACATTAAGTGAACCTACAGGGTCACACACAAAGAACAAACTGAAACGGGCGCAGAAAATCCTAGCGACTTATATGATGAGTTGCATAAGAATGTCACAAAATATATTGTCATCTTATGTGATAGATGTGATATATATGTATATAAAGACTATGAGCACAAAAGATCATGTAATCTAGAAGAGTCTAGATGATGGCATATGGATAATTATGAGTGATGTCATACACATCTTTTAGTGTGAAGAGACATGACTCTTCACCTCTATATAAGGACATAGAGGGCTCCAAATTCACAACACAACACATTATTCTTTCTCTCATTATTTCTCATTCTCTTTTGTGAGACAAAAGAGAGAAAAATATCCTTTCTCATTTGTGTGACAAAATTACGAAAGGGTGCTTTCCTTTTTGTATAACTACGAAAGGGTGCCTTCTTTTATATGACAAAATGAAAGGGTGCGATTATATGAGAGGAATTATATACATCTTTTGTGAGATAAAATAAGAAGAAGAAAAAGAGTTTCCTTATGCAAGAGGAGAACAAGCTACTAGCATATATATTGTTCTTCTTCCCGTTTTAAGAAGTTTGTTCGTGTGGACACCGGTAGAGGTGTTCGTACTTTCGGCGCTTGTGATCAATTCGGCCTAAGAAGATGAGAACGGTTTGTTGAGAGTTTTGGTGGAGACCGATTGTGTGTGCGGTAGATGACTTCCGCACGACCCGACCTAGACAGCCTAGACGGACCAAAAATCGGTTAGGATGGTAACCGGTTTAGACGCGCATGGACAATATGCATGGTTTGAGCGTCACGGATTAAGCGTAATCCGAAAGGTATTATTAAGATTTATTTCTTTGATTTAACCGATACGCACGGATCCTCGGATTGGTTTTGGATGAAATTTTTATTTTCCGCTGCGTTATGCACGTCTGAGACCCAACACTCATCTTGTCTCATTGAGATTTCGATCCTCCTGGTCAAAGCCTTCTAGTTAGCGAGCATATTCTCTAACTCTAGCAATATTGGTGGAGTCAACCAATCCTGTACTATTGACATAAACCCGCTATACTCGAGTTTCAAGCCATTGACTATTATCCTCCTCATGCATTGCTCGGTTATCTTCTCTTCAGGGGCGATTTGTGATCTCGCTGCAGATGGACTTCACCTTCATGAAATACTGACTGATCGCCATGCTCTCTTGTGAGATTGTCATGAGCTCCTTCTCTAGTAATTAGAGGTAGGCATCATTCTTCTCGGAGAATAGTATCACTTGGATGTCCTAGTGGCTTTCAGGGTGGCCGCTTCTCGAATGTACTCAAGTAGCAATTCTTCAACTGAGATCATCAGTACGTACATCACCTTTCTGGCCTTGATACGCTATTTCCGCAGAGCCTCATTCTCCGCGGATGGAGTATTATTATCGTTGGTCAGTTTCGGGTCACCGGCAGCTCCTGATATAGTCACATTTTGTTGTTTTATTGAAGGCCTATATGGGGGTTAAACTGGCCAAATTTCGTGCGGAAGTGTGGATTTGATGAACACCAGATCTGTTGACGAAGTTCGGCTAGATGGTTGCTTTTGCTGTAACCACACGTTCTCACTAGCGGCCCTTACCGCGTTTGCGAGCGCCTATACTCCGGGTATGCCTTTCGGCTCCTTGATTCCACTAATCCAACTAGTGTTTTCTTTTACAAGACCACGATTCACCGTTCGCTTTACAACAACTCGGAGCAAATCGATGAAACGAAACTTACAATGATTTATTTCAATCAAATAATAACAACTAATTCCTCACTAATTTAACTCTAATCTCTCTAAAGAATATTAAGTAAATTTTTTTTTACAACAGACAGGAAGAGATTTGAATTTTTGTCCTTTATTTTCGTTTTACAAATTTTTCTATAATTGCCAAATATTGAGCTGCCAAATCTGTCCAAGTTTTGTCTGCTGTCAAGATCTCCATTTCTGACTTACTTAGAAGCTGAATTTGAAATTTCTTAACGAAGGAAAGTTCTAGACCGCTCTGTTATCTTTCCATAACTATATTACACTCCTTCATATACTCTACGGTTTGAGATTTATGGCCCAAATGCTAAAGACGTATCAGCAGATTCCGGGCTGATTCGGCTCATCTTTGTCGCTTTGCTCCATTTTTATGTTTTGATCCAAAAATCAAACAAAAACATAAATAGCTCCAAACAAGAACTCCATGACTCCCGGCTCCTTTGAATAAAATACATCATGTCCGTCTTGAAGAGTACTCTTAGAACGTCTTTCTTGAACATGCGATTTATATGTACTAATTCATGATACTCAAAATATTATTAGTAACTCAGAATTGTTTCATCAAACTGAGAACAACACATTTGACCTCAGGCGGTGTTATCGCATATCCGCCTACTACCTCCTATAGGTCATGTCCTTATAAATATGACTCTATACAGGCTTTCTAGCAGTTGTAATTATTGTCGTTCAACTTCTTCAAACCAATAGTCGAACCTACGAAATCCATGGGTACGACTTGATCACTTGGTGTCAGTCAAGACTTCTACATGTATCTAGCCTCTGGCAAATCCTCTAGCAAGATGCTGACACATGACTACTCGGACTACTGGACTACTTGCAAACTCCCGGCACTATAGCTGGACCCTCACCGTCGATTCCGACAGCACCGGCCCGTTAACTTTGCTCTGATACCAGTTTGTAGAGTACAAAGATGATACTTGAACTAATTTTATTTATTAGTAACACAACAATATTATAATATACCTCTACTTCTCAATTATCAAACCTGCAAGATTACAACCCTACAACTTCTATATTATACAACCTCCAATTAAACTACTATAACTCTCACTTACACTCCTTATTTGAGAGGACTCGTTGTTTGTGGCTTGATATCTTGAGGAGACTTGATGACTTGATACAAAATGAGAGCGAAGACTCATATTTATACTAGAAGTAGAACATTCTAGACTTAAAGATATTTTCTAAGAAATCTCTAGAAATTAGTTTTCTAGAACTTAGATATTTCTAGATGATATCTGTAGAACATTAGATATTTTACTATGCATATGATCTTTCGTGTTGATTCTATTTTTTCATATTATGGTTAATATTTGGATAAGTTCTAACTAAGTTAGTGTTACTATTTTTAACATATTACATTAGGTTGGTTTATATTATTTTGATATTATTTAATTCTGATTAGACTAGGGTAACCCATTAGTTATATGATTAATCCCTCTAATAACTAGACCTCAATTGACCAACTAGCATTTCTTGCAACACTATGAAACTACTACGTGTGGTATGGTTAAACTCTAATAAATTTATTATTAAGAACACAATTTATGTATATGAAAATACAAGAGTGGTACTTCTCTTTCGAATATGTGACTTACGAATGTATATATTCTTGACGAATTCATCTTCGATTATCCGGAAACAATCAAAGTAAATTCGAAACAGTCTATATTCTCACTCCGATTTTGAGGGGGGGAGCAAATAGGTCTAATTGCGTGGAAGTATGACTTTTTATTTGACTTTTAGGTTATTTTATGTTTTATCGGATTTTGGTTGTATTAGTTAACGATAAATAAAGATAAATAAAAGATAAATAAAGAGAAGTAAATAAGATATCGAACGCATGTACTTATTTATGAAGTTCGGCTAGGTACTTGCGTTAGATGTTGTTGAATTTTCTTGAGCGTTCTTGATACAACATAACTGGATTCAAGATTCAAGACATTCAAGAATTCAAGAAATTCAAGAAACCCAAAAGAAACGGATCAGTGAAATACAATTAAGTCAAAAAAAATAAGAACTTAAAGTTCATACCTATCGGATCGAAAATTGATCTGATCTCGAACTTGAAGTGGTAGAGCCTTTCTTCTCCTTTTGCACAAACCGATAACGATTACCGATTTCCACCGCACACACCCGTACATTTAAAATCGTCTCCAATCGCTTCTCCAACCGAAACGACTCACAACCAATTTGATTCTCAATCAAATCGATTCTCCAAAAATGACTTTCACAAATTCAACCGAATCAATAAGACGTCATGAATCATTTCGTCCTCTATCTGTATCCATACGGAATAGTCTCCGTTCTTCACGTTTTGAATCACAGAAAATTCCAAAGAGAAATTAGAAATTTTATCTCTTTTCTCTTTCTCTCTCTTTCGTCTAACAAAATGGTATTAGAATTATGAATGGTCTAGACTCAAATCTGAGAGTTTTTTGGGTATATATAGTCCACCTTTTCAAAGAGGGATCTTTGCTCATTTAATCATATTTACTTAGTTACTATATAACCAAATGTGTAACACATCTTATCATATACGATGTAGGATTATATGTGGTAATAATATATAAACTTTAATATAACTTATCACATAAGTTATGATTTTCTGTGTACATTTCAACGGTTGTTGTTTGTGTGTGACCCTATAGGTTTACTTAATGGTGACAATAATCACAACTGATTATAAATCATGAGTGGACTTTAGCAAGTCATTATGACTACCCAATTTAAGTAAATATCGATGATTCAATCCAAACCTATGTGTTGTCCTTGTATTGTATCTCTTTGTTACACGATATCTATATCAACCATAAGGCATGGATTGTGTCAACCTTATATAGTACGATAAAGTTTCTTGATGCCGGATTTGATCGAACTATGAATGAAATTAATAACTCCTTATTAATTCATTCGAACATGGCCGTGCATTTTCTTCAGTCAAACTCATAAAGAGGCCTTAAGATATTTCTCTCATTTACGAGAGGAACAAATCCTATCTTGATCTATCTCATTCCTCCACATGTTTCATTATGTGTCTAATCATAACCCCTATTGTTATCCGGTTAAAGTTAACGTTAGATTATTTTAAAGTACATAATTTCATATGTAGGAAACCGAGATAATCTCAAGTCTAAGGATAACAATACTATTTGATGAGACATACGAGTGACACGAACCATGCGGTATTCTCCCGGTGGGTTAATCCAATATATGTTCCCCAACATATATCTATGTTAATGATTTAGTAACACTTACTCATGATCAGTAAAATATGACCATCAATCAACTAATATATGGACGTACATTTATAGCTTGCATACTTAAATAAGTATATTGTATATGATTCTGCAAGTATATTTGTCTCCACAAATATCCTATAAATGATCAGGGATGATTTATAATATGTTTTTCATACTACTCTGTAGTTTTACTATCAGAATCACATATTCTAATGATACAAAGCTAAATAACATATTTAATATTTATTTTAAATCAAAAGAATAAAATAACCAATACACACGTTATTAAATATCTCTAAACAAATATAAAGTTTGATTTACACAACAGATACAACTAGGTTTCATATACAAAAGGCCTAGGACATAAAATCAACAGATGTAACCACCCGTTCTCATTGGTGACCATTCGCTTCATGAGTGCCTACAGGATACGTCTTCGGCTAATTAATCCAAATATTATCTTTACAAACTTGAGTCGATAATCATTTTACGAACACTTAACGATTGTCAACGTAACTCAATTTGATTTCTTTCATTCGTTACAAAGAACTCGATCTTTTTTTCTTTCTAAATTTCATCGACAAGCATCGAATAATTAAGTAAACAAAAGAAAGAATTTCTAGATTGATTTTTGCTAGAGAATTAGTGAAAAACTGATTAAGGGTTCCTCCCTTTTTAAAGATAAAGGAAGTGACCTTGCGAACTTGAAACAACCGTGTGATCCATTCGAACAAACTATATAAATGGTAGAACATTAGTATCAAACGGCTAGAAAACTTAATGCTCACAATAGCCTGTTCGAACGGAAGAATGGTCCGTTCAAAAGGCCAGTGCCAGTCATAATAATTTCCATGTTAAAGTCCATTCGAATGGAACGAGGACCCATTTGAACGGAGAATACAGATTTTGAGTTTCCGTTTATAGATCCGTTCGAACGAAAGGATTCCATTCAAACGGACAATGTTCTAGATTTATGTTTTAATTGCCTGTCTGAAATTTACTTGTACTATTCAAAACCAAATACTATTAATGATATTTTCTCATAGAAAATCTTCAAGTCTTGAATTCGTTGGATATTTTTTATTTCTTCGGCATCTTCTAAATTTGTGATTATGTCTTCTTGTGCGTCATCTTGAACACATTTATTTTGCTATTCTTATATATCAAAACTTAAACATAATTAGTAGTTCGAAAAACTTTTAAAGATCATCAAACAGATAATAACAATGTCGGTATGCTATTTTTTCCGCTTTTCAATATATTTTTTATTTTATGTATATTATTTTCATTATTTTACGTATATATATTTTATTGCATCTAAAAAATGAATTTTATATATTCTTTGTTTAATTTTATATACTATGTATCGCCTCTATATACTATTTTCTTGCGCCATGATGCACGACGGGGAATCCCGTTATGCTCCACCAGGTCTCATTCATTAATATAAATTTAACATTACTTTTTTTTGTCTCTTTCTCCATCTCTATTTTCTCCTAACTTTGTACACCAACTGCGGTTTGATTCTCAGATGATTGTCTCTTCAATTTTCGAAAACTTTTTTTACTTTTGAGTAAGAAAATATTTTCATAGCAATATTTTTTTGTTCGTTCAACCACCCTCTAATTTGGTCATAAGAATCTAATCTTAGGTGAATAGTTCTCTAACCTAGTGATTGACTATCTTGCTTAAGATAGGAGAAGTTAGAAGTTCAAATTTCGCCAATTAAATTTGAGTATTCTCTATTTTTTTTCTTTACAAAATATCTCTCACTTGAGAAACATGAAAAAAAAACTCATCTCATCAGACGAGGATAATTGAATATTCTCTATTTTTTTTCTTTACAAAATATCTCTCACTTGAGAAACATGAAATAAAAGCTCATCTCATCAGACGAGGATAATTGAATATTCTCTATTTTTTTTCTTTACAAAATATCTCTTACTTGAGAAACATAAAAAAGAAGCTAATCTCATCAGACGAGGATTCAGGAGCATTATATAAGGATACTATACGCTGTGCTCATGAAAATTCTAACAATGTGAATTAACTGAAGTATGAAAAGGAAGTAAAACTAATTTATGATGTTTTATTTGTATATTTTTCATAATACAAACTCTCAAGTTGTAGGAAAATTAATCAGGACAATGCCGCAAAACTGGGAGACACTACAAGTCGCATTGGAAACAATAATGGCAATACAAGATATCCGGTCAGACGACCTAATCAACTAGTTTCGGAATTTCGAAACCCGACTCAAGAACATGAATCAAACCGACTCCTAGCCGAGAACAGTGGGTATGCCTGCCGTCGACATATATGACGAGGACAATGAGATGACATTTCTAGTGAGAAAATTAAATGAATTTTGAGCACATGAAGAATGATTCAACGACAACCGTTGACACGACAACTCGAGTGCAACAAGAAGGAACATATAATCAACAATTGTTACACAATTTATCCCGAACTTGCATCATGGAATAAGAAACAAAACGAGAAAGTCGATCCGATAAAAGACGTGAAAAAAGACATAACGATGAAATGAAGGACAAGGAGAAGAAAATAATTACTCTGTCAAGATCGTTCATGATTTTCCATTAAAATTTTTGTATTTAAGATAATCCATTTTATTTAACTTCAAATTATATAATTGTAAATATCTAATTGTATGCAAATTTTATTTGGTTTAATATGGCGCTTGCCTTTCAAAAGAAAAAAAGCCACCTCCTTTCAATGGCAACATTCTCATTATTTGATTTTTACGAAAAACAATACTGTAATTTAGTATTTAGCCCCATCCATCCTTGCTTTGACCGGTAACGGTTTTCTTCGCAGCCTTTGTTTCTCTTTCTCTAGACCTCACTTCCCACCACCACTCATCTTGCGTCAGCCTAGAAAACATTTTACTACACTTCGGTCACAAAAACTGGACACATCCATTCACCTTGAACTGCGCATTTGAAAGAAAACAAATACATAATCAGTATAATTTAGAACATATTAAAGGACATAATATGAAGTAAAATATTGCATAAAAATTATATCATATGATAAAATTAGATGTTTTATACTATAAATACTACGACTGTGAAATAATAATTGCAACCGCATTCAAGTTTGTGATTTTATCCAAAACATCAGCTCTAACTTAATATGAAATCACTGACAAAGTAAATAATAGAAAATACCAATGTTACACGGATACTTCAAAAATCCAGCAGTATCGTATCGGATATCGATATTCATATCTGAAACCCGAATATCGTATTAGACACGCCACGTGACACATGCTAATATTTTATTATAAAATAATAATGAATACTTAACAAATACTTCATGTATTTGCATCGGATACTTCTAATGCAAGAAAGTATATTTTTAAAACATATGATATCATATATAAAATCAATAAAAAAAAATTAATATATCTAATTATTTACCTAACAATCATAAATACGTATTCTCGCATAAAGATATTTCTATAATAACAAAGTTTTAATATCTTCTACATCAAATTATAATATCTAAATATTAATAATAATAATTAAATATAATAAAATAATATATAAAATCATCATATCTCGTATCATATTTATTTAGTGATTTACAATATCGCCGTAGCCGTATCATATCGGATACGATATCCGTATCCGTGCAACAAAGAAAAATACTTACTAAACAATAATAATGAATTCCTTCCTTTAATTGACATACTAAAATATAGAGGTGGCAAAATCTGACCCGACCCGAAAAACCCGCCCGACCGACCCGAACCCGAACCTGACACGATCCGAAGATGTTGACAAGTCAACGGCCCGAAACCGGACCTGACCCGAAACCGGAATGACCCGAAACCCGAAGAACCCGAAACCCGAATGGCCCGAAACCCGAGCGGCCCGAAACCCGAATGGCCCGAAACCCGAACGACCCGTAACCCGAATTACCCGAACCCGAACCCGAATGACCCGCCCAATTTTCGAAACCTGAATAACATGTAATGCAAGATGAATAACATGAAGCTGAATATTTGTGTACTGATTTTGCCATAATTATTGGACTTTCTGTAATTTTACATTGAAAAAGTTGTATATCTACATGTGTTATGTGTATAATGATGATTTTTTAATTCTCACATCTTATGATATTAAATTATTAATACATTAATGAATTAATATTTTTTAATAGAAAACTTGGTTTGTTATAGTGAACTCATTTTGTATAAATAACACAAAACTAATAACAACATACAAAATTAATATTATATAATATCGTGCAATAAACGGGTCAACAACAAAATTAAACCAAGTTCGATTTTTTTTATTTTTTCTGATTTTTCATTTTTTTCGATTTTTTTCATTGCCCCTCTTAAATAAAAAATATAGTCGAAATATCATATATAATAGATATATCCAAATGTATATGATTATATTTTATTTGAATCTTTCCATATTTTTATAACTTAAAATTTTTTTTTTCATTTTATTCCATTTTTTTAATTTAAAGATAATACTTTAAAAAAATCAGATTCTCCGATTCGACTCGGCCGATTCCAATCAGAGTCGGATGATTCTCACTACACAGACAGTGAACGAGTTAGATCCTGATTCCAATTTTAGGAACTATGAAAATTAAGTCGAATTTTCAATATTTCGTCTATCTATATACAAACTTGAATTGCTCAAAACACAGACCAAACTTTTTCGAAACACAGACCCGAATTACCCGAAATACAAACCCGAATGACCCATAACCCGATCGACCTGTAACCCGAACCCGCCTGACCCATAACCCGAACGACCCGAGATCCGAACGACCCGAGACCCGAGACCCGAACAACCCGGTACCCGAGCGACCCGATACCCGAGCGACCCGAGACCCGAACGACCCGTGACCCGAACGACCCGGAACCCGAAATGACCTGACCCGAACCCGGCCCAACCCGCCCATTTGCCACCTCTACTAAAATACAAGTAAATTTGCTGTCGATTAAAAAAAAAGGAAAAACAAGTAAATAAATGGACATGTCCAGTATTGTGAGAATGAAGAAGATTTAGACATGCGTATATAAAACTGAAATCATCATGTCAGTCTTTTCAAACATTTCTCACACACAGCCCAAGGGCATAAAGCAAAAAAAAAAAACATTTCTCAGTCACACTTCCCTTCTCGTTGTTTTCCCCTTCTTTTCTTTCACATCTCTCCCTCGCTCTCTCTCTCTACAGAGTCTCGGCACTCCACTCGCTCTCCCGCAATGAAAGACAAACATATGAACATATTCTCTCTAAACCCAAAACCCACTTCTTCGAAAATCTTTTCGCATTCAATGGTAGGGAAAGCTCTAACCCCATTAATGGAAGGTCCGGATGAAATCACTCGCTGTTCATCAGACAGCCGGAAGGAGCGATGGACACACTGGATGAGATCTAGGCTCCCCCGCGCCAACCCTTCAGCCTCTGATCTCCGACTATTGCTCGGAATCATGGGGACTCCACTCGCACCTGTCCACGTCAGCACAGGCGACCACCTCCCTCAACTCTCACTAAAAAATGTCCCCATTGTAAGAACATTCTAAAATTTTAAATTTGTGGTGTACTTGCCAATGTATTTGTGTGTATAAGCTAGTAAATATGGGTTTTGGGATTCAAGAACACCAAATGATTTGTTTGACATGGATGATCCTTCATAATTGTGATTCATTGTACATTTTTGTAATGATTTTTCTTGATTATGACACAAACAATGAATTTGAAAGCACCATTTTCTACATTGATTAAAGGCTAACCACTAATTTTGAAACAATGGGCCCCGAAATCAGTAACCTGTACCTTGGGGTAAAATAAAACAACCAAATTCATAGAATTAAATTTGTATATTTTTTTTTTCTGTAGGAAATCGCTTCTGCAAAGTATATAGTACAACAATATATAGCTGCAACGGGCGGTTTAAAGCTCCTAAACTCTATTAAGAACATGTATTGCATGGGAAAGATGAAAATGATCCCCTCAGAATTTGAAACCACCATGCAAAGTCGGGGAGGTGGGGCCCAGGCATCTGTGGCTCACACAGGTGGTTTTGTTCTATGGCAAATGAAGCCTGATATGTGGTGTGTTGAGTTGGCCTTAGGGGGCTGCAAAATTAGTGCCGGATCAAATGGACAGACTGTTTGGCGCCAGACGCCTTGGCTTGGGGCCCATGCTGCTAAAGGGGCCGTTCGGCCCCTTCGTCGTGTCCTTCAGGTAAAATCAACGACTTGCCATAGTATTTTGTCGGTACAATTTGCACACCTTTCAATTGGATTATAATATCATTTGAGTGTTGCTGGAGATGTTTTATCTATTTGTATAGCTAAAATGTCATACTATCAACAATAACTTGGCAGGTACATCAGTAATACTATTGTCATGTTGAATTGATTCTTTTCATTTTGGTGGTTTTCATGTTCTTTCCCCTTTTTCCTTTTGAGTTTGCTAATTTAACTTTTTTAATATTAGCAAATTCATGATATGAACCACCTCATGCATTGCATCAATCAATTAAAAAAATTATATTCAATGAACTTTTCAACTAGGGTCTAGATCCATTGATCACCGCATCCATGTTTACCGACGCACAATGCATCTCTGAGATAAACATCAATGGTGAAGATTGCTTCATTTTGAAACTTGCAACCGATCAAGAAGACCTAAAATCCCGAAGTGTGGGGCCTGCAGAGCTCATACGTCACAATTTGCTAGGCTACTTCAGCCAACGCACTGGCCTGCTTATCCAGCTTGAGGACTCGCACTTGAGTAGAGTCCAATCGAAATTTTCTGACGAATCCATATATTGGGAGACAAATATCGTGTCTTTTCTAGAAGATTACCGATCGATTGATGGTGTCATGATTGCTCATGCTGGAAAGTCAGTCATGACACTATTTCGGTTTGGTGAGACCGCTATGAGCCATACTCGAACTCGAATGGAAGAGACATGGACCATTGATGAGGTGGCATTTAATGTGCATGGATTGTCTGTGGATTGTTTTATACCTCCGGCAGATATAAAAAGTGGCATAGTTGTTAAAGCTTGTGAGGAACTGCAGACGACTGAGAAGGGAAAATTTACTGGTAGTCTGATTGGTCGTCGAGCGAAAGTGGCATCTTTCGAGAGGTCTTATGATCAGCAAAATCTGGTTGATAGGATTGCATGGAGTGTTGACTCATAGCTCTTTTGATTTTGATTGCTTTTTTTTTTCTATTTTGTCGCTTTATGATGAGGAGATAAGTCCTATCTTGATTCTTGACTATATAACAAAGGCATTGGTAGTTTGTATTGTTAGAATGAGATGTTATCAATACAATTTGATTTTGAGTGTTATTGGTTGAGTAGATAGCAGTATTTCATTCAAGCTGTGCTGTAATAATGTAAATATGAGTGTAATAGTTCAGAGCGTTGGTTGTATTAATTTATTCAAAAAATGTGTTGGTTGTGTGATTTGGTACTCTGAATCTGAATATAATGTTTTTCATTTAAGCAATAAAGATTGGTGGTCTCCAAGCTGTTGAATTCTATTTTGAACTATTTTCTTACATTAAGATTATCACTTTTTCTTGTATATCCTAAATATATAACCACTCCTATTGTACCGAAATCACTTACACATATATTTTCCTTTATTGCTATATTTAATTGCACTATATTTATATAATGAAATTATTATTGCGTGCTACAAATGAAATGTGGGTCATTTTCCTTGTTGATGGCTTCAGTTGAGGTGTATAAATCAATCAAACCACCTTCCACTAGGGAATTTTGCTGATTTCACCTTCTATTTATTTATTTATTGCGCCTTTCTTTTCTCGTTGCGTGACAGCATTTCTCATGTCTGAGTTACTTGACAAGGGGGTCCACAGCCCATCCCTTTTGGTTAAGAGGTGATGTAGTGTGGGAATTCATAGAAAATAGTAGAATATATATATATATATATATATATATATATATATATTGTTGCTAACTCAAGCTTTGAATAGAGTTATGACACTCCAATGATGAAAAGTGAATCCAAACAAAAAAAAAAAAAAATCATGAAAAATGAAGATGAGATGCAACCTCTAAAACAAAAGCTGATCATGTTTTTCTTAGACCTCAATAGGAAAAAAATAAAGAAGAATTACAGGAGATCACCTACTTCATTGTTTTTAGAGTGAACTCATATATTCTTGTTAAATTTTAAATTAATTCTATTATATATGGAATTCGAACCCCTCTCGTATGAAAAGACGGATGAATACCTTACTATTAGGCTATTTTCAGACCTCAATAGAAAATGCTAAATGAAATATCACAACTGTTAGATGTAACGTATGATTTGCTGGAAGTTGAATTTTTGTTTTTTCTTTTGTTTAACATCTGTAACACATGGTAGGGAAGTTGGGCCTATAATTTGAACCCTAAATGGCAACAGAGAATTATAAATTAGATGGAAATTTAGAAAAATTCAAGACATGGAGCTGATCCAACTGGGCTTACTGTTAAGGTTGTGGATTTGGAGTCTAGTTACAAACAAACTGACTATTCCCAGGCCGAAATAAAGTCGGGCCATTTAGAAAAACGTAAAATGTAATAATGTAAACAATTAATATTGAATTAAGTCCAATAAGTGTGTATAGATATATTTATGCAGTTAAACATCTTGCCAATATTATACAAACAAATACTGCAAAATAATGCAATTTTAAGCTTTTAACTTTTAACTTTTAACTTTATATTTTACTTATTCATGGCGTGTTTTCATTCATCTCAATTATTACGATATGCGATGAAATGCGCAAGGTGATAAAGCGGCGTGGACATCTCAGGTCTGAATCCAGCCAGTTCATCCTCCGCTTGCCTCACCAAGCACTCCGCAAACTCTCTCGCCTTTTCAAGCCCCATAAGCTTTGGATAAGTGGCCTTCCCGCTCGTCAAATCCTTTCCTGCAGTCTTTCCCAACATTTCAGATGATTGTGTTACATCCAATATATCATCGATCACTTGGAACAGCAACCCAACAGAACGTGCGTATTTTCTAACACGCTCCACCTCCTTTTCATCCCCTCCTCCAACTATAGCTCCAGCAACAGCTGCACCTTCGAGCAACCGTGCAGTCTTATGAATATGTATGTATTCAAGCTCATTAAGCCCGATGGATTTACCCTCACTCGATATATCAACTATTTGACCTCCAACAAGTCCGTCACTTCCAACTACTGAGCCAAGTTCACTAAGGGCCCACACAATCCGTTCAGCCGGCACATTCTCGTATTTGCTTCGTGCGACATGTTCAAATGCCAGTGATAACAGAGCATCGCCAGCCAATACAGCAGTATCCTCACCAAAGGCCCGATGGTTCGTCAGTTGGCCACGGCGCATGTCATCATCATCCATGCATGGTAAATCATCATGGATGAGTGACATGGTATGTATCATCTCAACAGCACATGCAACAGGCATGGCAATGTCATCAGTACCTCCGACCAGCTCACATGCTGCGATAGCTAGGATGGGCCTGACACGTTTACCCCCTGCAAGTAATGAATATCGCATAGAATCATGTATTTTTTCGGGATAACGAACTGGGACTGCCTTGTCTAGGGCCTTGTTTACTTTTTGCGCTTTTTCTGACATGTACTCCGCCAGGTTAAATTGACGCACGGCTGTGTCTTGTTCGGAGATAACAGATTTGACATTGATCGATAATGATCGACGAGTGAAAGAAGGGCGAAGGAGTTTTTTAGGGTTTGTTAGGGGAGTTGCATGGCCGATTGAGATGGCGCGTATGTTGGCCATTGTTAAGTGATGAGACTTCAAAGGGTTATAAGTTTGAGTATTGGGGGAAGGAAGTATATATAATGGGCCAATTTGGTTATACACATAAGAGGTATATATAATTGACTAATTTTCTTATGGAGATAACGTATTATTATTAGGATTTTTTAATTTATATTATTATTAAGTTGAATCTCTCTGCAGATTTTTTTTTGAAGCAGTTTGATTTTTGAACTCCGGAATATTGATTGGACCTGATTAATTATGTTACTACTATTATAACGTATGTACGTATTTTCTTAATTTTGTGTCATTTTAACATTTTTTTTGTTGATAATTTCTCCACGTAAGAATACTGGATACATGTAAGTTGTTAT
Organism: Juncus inflexus; assembly: GCA_024447665.1. NCBI lineage: Eukaryota > Viridiplantae > Streptophyta > Magnoliopsida > Poales > Juncaceae > Juncus > Juncus inflexus. The sequence continues at coordinate 7,116,288 of JAJHPC010000012.1, read as the reverse complement.
TTCGCTGGAGATTTAGGTAGAAAAAGTCGTAAGAATTTCGTTTCTATTCAATTTTCAAAGCTAAATCGGACCGGAAAGTAACAACACTGGGTACTCTCACTGCCGGTCATCACGAGATGTTGAAAATGCTGCACCAAATAAATAAATAAAATATAAGTTAAAAAATGTATAGTTTGCTTGCAGGAATGTTGTTTAACTAAATTCAAATTTGCTAACGTTTTTTAATTAAATTCAAATTTGCCTACCGAAATGAAATCTGCAAGCTTTTTTTTAGTAGCGATACTTTAAGGGCTATTTTTTTTCGTTGAGAGCAAATATAGCTTTTTGCTAACAAGTACGAATCTCCATTTTGTATTATATGTCTCTTTATCAGACTATATTGAATAATATCTTCCAAAATAAAAAAAAAAGAAATAGTCATAACTAGCGACTACCCTCGCTCCGCTTCGGATGGGTTAAATTTATATTTTTAAATTTTTTGGGAATTAATATTTAAATGTTAAATTTTGTTTAACATGTACATCTGTAATTATTAAAATTATTTCAAAGCTAATTTCTAATTTGCAATTTTAAGGATTTTGTAATTTGAACAACATAATTCTTTTTTGGGCTAGTGACATTACTTGAACTATTAGGGATTGCTCGGCGATAGGTGGAAGAGTGACATGATGGAAGAGTGAAAGAGTGATTTTTTCATTTTATTCCACTAGTCGGCAAGTATGAAGTAATAATGAGTGAGTTAAAAAAAATATAGATAATTTTTATGGGCAAAATACTCTTGATTATGATTGTAGATTTATCAAATTTTGTTTAGTCATTTTTGTATTAAATTTTAAAAAAATCTTATTTAAATATTATGTTTAAATAAGAAATTCAATAACATAATACAATAAAAAAAAATAATGGAGAATAAATATAGCAATATGTATCTCGTTAGAAAGAAAAACAATTAGTATAATTTTATGGAGATTTCAAATCTTTGATTTAGTAAAAATATAGTAGAAATCGGCCGGATTTTCCCATTCGAAGAGAGAGAGGCAGAGAATTAAATGTACTGTCATGTCATCTTTGGTTGGGAGAGAGTTGATTATTTTGTCCTAAATTTTAGTTTATTCTATGGAAGAAATATCTTCTAACTCCCTATTGAAGAAGAAAATTCCACTTTTTCACTACTTAATCCATTTATTTCCACCATTATTCAGTTGGAATAATTCATTTCTTCCATTCTTATTCCACTTGCCGAACGGCACCTTAAAGAACTAATTTATTTATTAAACTTAATCATTTTTTTAAAATTTAAGTATGGTATTTAATTTTATCTTAAATGTTTTCGGTTAACTTTTAAAGAACTAATAGAGATTTGGAAACTATTATTGTAGAAATTTTATATTGGTATTTCCTGCTCTCGAAAAACAACACAAAAAATAACTTTCTATTTAAGATACTATATATGAAAAAGAAACAATTATATAAGATAATTTAGTTTATGCATTAGAGTTTTAAAAACCATAATAAATTATTGTACTTTAATTAAGAACAAATTAAAAAAATTCATAGTATAACATAACACTTATGCTAGTTATAAAATTAATAACAATGTTGATAATTAAATTAATAGAATTAACTTTGATTAAAAATAATAGAAGTGATCTTGATTAAAATCAAAAATTCATATGCGGTATATTAATTTATAAATTTAAACAAAATAAAAAAAGTGTGAAAAAGAAAAAAATTCATATTATAACAAACCACTTCACATAATACTATACAAAATTTGCTACAAAAAATCTAGAAAAAGAGTCCAGTCAAAGTTCAAATGCAACCTTACAACATTCCATGCACTCCTAAACATCTCCAAATTGTACCAAAAACAATATCCATTTAAAGTGTCCACTTTTTTAGTTATTTATAAATGAAAACTCATATTTTTTTAAAATATTTTAAGTAAAGCATTTACTGTATTCCTTCTTTAGATTTTGTATACTATTTCAAAATTATAATAATTATGTGTTGCACTATAGAATTATATATTTTAATTCAAAATGATAATTTTTTCAAGTGATTTCAAATTAATAAATGATATTCACTATTTTATTTTAAAATAAGAAATAGCATTTCAAAATAAAGAAATTCATTATTATTCAATTGAAAATAATAAATATTATTTTGAAAAAGATATGTTGAAAATCTAATTCTTCATTTATAATTAATAAAAAGAAATATACAAATGGATACTACTTTTGGTACAATTTGAAGATGATTAAGAATGCTAGAAAAGTATACATGTAGTGCAATGAACAACTGAGCTTTGTATGTACTTATAACAGGGTATTTATTGGTATTGCTAATAAATATTTAAATTTATTCTCAATCAAGTAAAAATTAGCTCTCAAACTAGCACTATTCTTACTTTTTTTATGTTAGAGAAAATGAGTGACCGATCAATTCAGGAGTTTCTATATCAACGCTATTGTGGAAAAATCACCCACTAGCTTGTGATCCAAAAATAAAAATCTTACCGTCCAGCTTATTCAACAGCTACAAATATTGACCTCCAGTTACTTGGTGGAATTTCTCAGATAAAATATAAAGTTGAAGATTCGAATTTAACTGACAAAAAATAATAAAAATTAAAAAACTTTCTGTTTCTATTAAAAAAAAAATTGTGACAATATTTACATATTTTACAGCCAAACTCAAAAAATTTGAACAGCACAGCCGCTAACCTAGCTAATTAGGATATTAAGAACATTTAATCATGACTAAACTAGCACTAATCAAGTAATTAGCCGTACTTATTTTTCAAAAAAAAAAAATAGCCCTATTTTTATTGGAAAGGTACAAGCACTTCAGATACTTTAGTAGAAGAGATTCCATTGGTTGCTATTAGTGGCATTAAGCCCCTATAAAATTTATTTATGAGTGGGGCACTTTTGTCTTATGAAGAACTATTTTAATCCCCCACTAACCCAAAATAGAAAGCAAAAAATTAGTCTTCAGAAAATCTTGAATTTAGCTAGCTCACTCTTCATTAAATGAAGATATACAAGTGCAAGATACATGAATAATTATTAATTAATTAATCTCTTACATATACAGGGCACTCTATAAACTTTGGATGGTAAAACACACGCTGTCGCCAAGAAGAATAATCAGAATTCAGAGATTGTAAATTAACTTATCACAGATCGGTAAGAAGTTTGTTACAACATGAAACTTCACTCGGAACTATCTTAAATTTGTGCAAGGTAATTAGGATTCCGAAAATTCGATTTGGACGAAAGAGGCAGTAACAAATATGTAAATTAAACTTGGCTTGCTTGTATATTCTCTCCAGATTGTCATTTAGTTTGTCGTCTCACAAACCGTGAGTCTTCTACTATAGTCGGCAAATGCAAGCCTGAAAATTTTAAAATTAATTAATTCACTAAAAAAATGCAAGGTATTGGTAGCTGATTTTTAGCAAATAAGTTATTGCTAGTTTATAGTTGAATAAACTATAAGGTATTGCTAATTTATAGTTGAATAGGGGGACACTTGGGGGGATATACGGGTGTTAATCACCTAAACGCCACAAGCGGTATCCACCCCGTTCCATCTATTTGTAAACTTCGCAATATGGCGTGAGCGCTGCAACTGAATCTTCAGAGACGAGTCACAAACCAAGGCGTACGTCTTCAACAGGCCACTGACGAGTTTTCAAGAATGACTGAAATCCACTCGACGCGAGACGTTAATAACCTGCCACTCCGCAAGACAAGAATAGAGGTAGACAACATGGTGTACATCTTGTGCTGGGCGAACGATTAATCATTGCAATTAGCTACGCAGTTTTATTTTGTTGATTTTAGTTTTCTTTACTTTTATCAACTTTATTGTCAAAGATAGTTGCAATTTGTAACTGGACATTGATTAAATAGAAACAACGTGGGAGACTTATGAGCTCTCCGTTTTCATTCAATTTTTTTTTATAGTTAAATAGTGAGCAAATAGATCAAGTGCAACATGAGAGATAACCAATTATTAGAAAAGCCTTCTGATTTAATTCCAATAAAAGCTTAATTATGATTTATTTTGCATTTTCTTTTGAGATAATATTGAATTCCTTCATCTGAAAAAAGCTCAATGCATGCTACTCGTCAAACCTAATTTACTCACAATTTAGTGAACTCACCCGAAACCGAAGATTTCATTCCTTGCCCCTCCTCCTCCTCCTCCTCCTCCTCCTCATCATCATCATCGTCATCGTCATCATCCTCATCCTCATTCTCATCCTCATCCTTCATCACCACCACCTCGTCCTCCTCTTTCCTACATACCATCTTCCCGTGGGCAAACAAACCGGCAACATTCATTTGCTTATTGATCATTCGAACTACATAATACTTCACCTTATAACTACTAAACATCCCCTCTCCCTTCCCCTTTTTCTTTGGACCGAACCATCCATTAACATACATCAAACAATCCATCAAACTCTCCTTAGCCATCCCTTTCATATCGTATGCCTGGGCCCGTCTCCAGAGACTCTTCGCATGATAGTTTGTGGGGCTCGCAAGTGTTAATGCTCGTGTGGCATCACTAATTGCTTTATCAGGATCATTTAATAACAGCCGACATTGCGATAAATTACTATATATTATCATCCTTACTTGTCTTTTTGTTAGAGGACATATACCTAACGCTTGAGTGTAAGAAACTATAGCACCTTCGATATTTCCGGAGATGTATCTTTCTTTACCTTCTTGCTTCTTTAGCGTTGCTAATTTTACCCTATTGGTTTTCTCTACATTGGACAATGCCTCTTCTCTATTCTTTCTCTCTACCTTTAACTCCCATAAGCTTTTCATAGCTCTTCCGGATTCATTGTTTAATAAATGACCATGGTTTCTGTAATCTTTTAGCAAAGCTTTTGTTATTGCATCACCAAGGTTTTTTCTTTCACCAAGAGTACCAAGCTCAGCCAAATCAATGAGATGAGGCGAGGCAATCTCCATGACTCGATGCCTTGTTTTTGAGTCATCTAGAAGTAATAGTAGACAATCAATCCCCATATATTGCCAATCATCACATGATCTAGATAGATGGCAAAGGCTTCGGACTAACTCTTCATACCGTGCAATACCTTCACGGCCAGTACGACTTCTACATAACAATCTCATTAATCCAACTCCGGCAGGTGAATCTCCATTAAATAACCCTCCCCACATTTGACTCAACTCTTTCAAGAAACCAACATTTTCCACCATTAAAACATGAGAATTTGAATCTTTTGAAGCAAAGCAACTCAACAAATAAAGAGACCAACACTGAATTTGGCTAGCCCACTCCTCAGCCTTTCTATCCTCCATTTCGACTCCTCCAAGCCCTCTGGTAAGCAAATCCCTATGGTACTTCTCCCGCTTTCCTGGCTTTGCACGTATAAATTTTTCGTATACCATGTCTATGCAAGAAGAAGCAATACTCATAGCAAGAGGAATTAGTTGCTTACTATATGGCGCTATGTATGGGAAAGTGGAATCATAACTTGTAAGATGACCCAAAGCGCGAACAGCAACGCGCTGCTCCACCCAAGAAATCTTCCCCTCCATTAGTCTGACAATTGGGCCCACCACACCAGATTGAACTGCTAGAGTTGCTAGAGAAGGTACGCGAATGGTGTAAGATCCAATAATATGTGCCGCGTAATAAGGAATATATTTATTCTGATCAAGATTCATCCAAGAAGGATTAGAGAGAGCTTTGGAAATGAGTCGTGCCATGCAGTTTAGGACACCAAATGAAGGTAAATCCATGTCTGTTGGAGAAGCCATTGCAATGCTCCAAATGGAGCTGGAAACAAGGACATTTGATTCGTTATCATGGTCCGGCATGTCGCCGAAAAACTCTGTTAAGGAAATACGACGAATATTGGTGTCAGGTTCTTTTAACGCGCAAAAGAAGCAGCAATAAGTTGGTTTTGAGAGGGCTTTCTTGGTATGTCTTGTTTTTGTGCTTGTGCTTGGATCCATTGATTGTTGTTTTGCAAAGGGAGGAGCTGGAAGAGAGCGAACGACTAGGGGGTTACAGCGAAGTGGGTTTTGTTCAGCGCATTTTTAGGGTAATGAGAGTAGAGAATAATGAGACAATTATGCAGGGCTTTATGTGGATAGTTGCATTTATTGCTAGATGGGTTTGGTTAAGAATTGTGCAGCAGCCAGCAGATGCTATATTGAACATTTATATGTAGTGTACGGCTGAGGACATGAAACTAATATTGCCTAATGCCCACATTATAATTAGATAAAAGATTTCTTCAATAAAAAAAACTATTTACTTAATTTATATAATTCTAGTATGTTTAACTCAGTCCATCTAACTCTACTTATTCCTCTCTCCTAATCAGATTGTAACAGTTGATATCATAGTTAATTTAAATTTTGCTTCCAACTATTTATAAATTTTGCAATTTGGCGTGAAAGATACAACAGGATATTCCGAGACGAGGAACAAACAGAGGTAATGGTGTTGCAAAAAGGAACTGACAAGTTCACGAGCTGGCAGAAATGCAATATAGGAGATAACAAACTGCAAGGGAGGAAAAGGGAGCAGGAAGGAGAGGAGTATGATAAGCGCCATGGTGTCAACGTCTTATGCATCAGAGCAACACATACTGTAATAATGTGGTGTTGTATTTCTTTTCACTTTTGGATACGGGAGCAGTATAGCGACCATCTTTTTAGTTTTTTGGAGCTATCAAGCTTCGTTTGCTTCTTTTTTTTTTCTCATCTTTACTAAAAACTCCTACTGTTAATAATAGTATTTTACTTGAAATTGATTAATGGAAATTACGCGAGAGATGTTTAAGCTCTTCTTATTATCTAAAAAAAAATTTGTCAGTACAATGATTCGATAAAAAAAATTCCTACTTGTCCCTTGTATGATCTCATTTACGATATGTTTTATTTATCATGTGTCTCATTTAATTATTTCCCATAGACACAAAGAACAAATAAGAATATTGTACGAGAGCAAATTAACTTTTCCATAAGATATATTATCATTTCCAGAGCAGGATCTGGATGAGTTCGGCAGTTTTTTTTATGTTATTATAAATTACACTATTTTATTGCAAGAGGGGATTTTTTTATTGAATGAAAATAACTCTTTTGTCCCACTTCCATTTCTTGGTCCTAATGGGTGTTGAACTGACAACCTGCGATTTATTGTGTGTTGTACTCGTTCACTTTGCAAGGGGTGATTTTGGATGATATTCTGAACTAAGTGAACTTAAATTTTAAGGTTGTATTGGAATTGTCAAATGCATGAAACTTTTTCATGTAAACTAATTATTCTTATACATTTTTTTAGTTCCTACATTTGAACAGACGAGGGTTTAACCTTGAATTATATGAGGTGGGACCTCCCTCTCTCCCCTTAATACTTGACCAATAATGCATGATTCTAGCCCTAGGCTCATCTAATTACGATGTTGACATGAGTTATTAGTCTAAAGTTGCGGCTATTAATTAACATTAATTCCTTGTTAATTTATTCCTAATAGAACAAGCTCCTTGAAGTATATGTATTTGAGATCCTGTGAATTGAGTCCCATCAAAAGCCGACGGCAAAGCTACCTATAGCGACAGTTCGGACCATTGCTATTGCTCTTCAAGGACAGCATCGGTATGAAAAACTATCGTTATTGGCCTATAGCACCATTGCCAACTCGTATGAGATCGTTACATGAATAAGAAAGATGTAAAGTGAAGAAGTTGACGTTAACCGTTATATGATTTGACTCAAGAGTCAAGGAACCATCCATCGGATGCTCTGGTAAATGGCTCGACAAGAAGAGCAAATGGAGGGTTGCGAGTGAAACGTTCGGGACAATTAAAAGCATCATGATGTGGATTCGAACAAATTTGGCATCGCATACCTTTATTATTATTATTATTATTATTATTATTATTATTATTATTATTATTATTATTATTATTATTATTATTGTTGTTGTTGTTGTTGTTGTTGTTGTTGTTATTGTTGTTGTTGTTGTTGTTGCTGTTGCTGCTGCTGCTGTTATTATTATTATTATTATTATTATTATTATTATTATTATTATTACGGCCACTTCGTCCTCGTTTACTGCACCCACAAAAATTATTCGATCTCACAAATTGTTCCACAAAATCTTCTCAAAGCGACTTTAAAAGGCGGTCCGGAATGGGCCTGAGTCCTAAAACCGAGCCCAATGGAGAATTGGGCTGAAAAAACCCTGTTGGCCCACTGCATGAAGATGTTATTAATGATTATTGGGCTGGCCGAAGTGAGATATTATTTGGGGATTATGAGATGAGCAAGCTGCTGGGAATTGCTAGGCTTGAAAAGACAAAAATGGGAGGAGGAATTAAAGGAAGAAATGGAGAGAGGAGACGTATTGATCATTCCAATCGATGAAGCTTTGGAAGTTACCACAACAACACTCGACTCAGAGCTCGCCTATTGCTCTAGTCTCTGCTCGTGTCCTAGGAGATAAATCCATGAAGTTGAGAGAGGGAGAGAGGCTTTGTTTGAGCGGTGATGGCGGTTACAAAGCCATTTTATTCTAACCCAAGCCCGCCAAGAACGAACATAACTAGTAATGTCTCGTCAATCTTTTGCCCAATGAGAGATGATTTGCAAAATTCTTCATTTGTGAAGATACTCTATCCAAAACTAACCGTTTCTTTGTGGTGCTTAATTTGAGGGACAATTCGAGCAATTTCGCCATGTTATTGAATTGTAGAGTTGGTATAGGGTTTTTCAAATCTCAGCTGTAGCGGCACAATGTCCGATCTGGCTGAGAACAGTCTATGTCATGTTTGTTCAAAGCCACCCAAGCACCATACATCATGTTGGCACCATCTGATAAAGCTAGTGTTTACGATTTGTCGAGATTTCAGAGGAATATGGAGCATGGTTGTAACTGGGTTGGAGCACGCTCCATGTGCGTCTGCAACCAGTCCTATTTAGATTCATGTGTTAGAGCTCTAACAACCCGTAATACTATAGTATATAAGCATAATAAAATGACAATTCTAAAAAAAACCATAATAAAATGATACACATTATCTTAACTTATGTAACATAGGCATAAGCAAAAAAATTGCATATGATACTGGTGATCTCTGGTATATAGATAAAAAAAATCTCTATTCAAATTTGTAGACCACAATTACTTGCATGGTCACTTTCATCTTGCGTTGTAGTAAGCTGGGGTGTCGATCCACATGAATGTCAAAGGTGGAGTACCATACTAGAGTTTGGTGAGTAATTCGAATCGATCTATTTGTTGGCTGGGTTGTGTAGGAAAAGTAATTAAAATGAAGATAAAATAACTGTGCACTCACGTTGTCAGTGCTCGTGCGGGGGGTATCATGTATTTTTCTGATAGAGAGTAGTCTAGGGAGTAGTACTTTTGTCTATCTCCTTACTTCTTTGGGTAAATTCTCCTTTACTTATGTTGATGCTTGCAAGGGGGATCCAACCTAGTGTAGCAAAGCCGATCGTCACAGTTTCCGCACCCCTGGATAATTGCCGACCAAGGTGCAAACCATTTGTGTTCTGTGATGTTCCTAGCTCCCCTCGGGTGTCCCGGCTATTTCACCTACTTGCCTAGGTATGGAGAACTGTAGCGCATCACCTACTTCAAGATAAGGGTTAGAGTACAAAGACACGATCACAGCAAATGTACAATAGGTAAAGAGAAATAACTTAATAAAATAACTAGATTGATAAAATACTAACAACGCACCTAGGGGTGGGTTTAGTTATAATAAATAATACTACAACTAAAATCAAGATACATAAATGAATAGATTAGAAAAGTCCCTAATTCTTTTTTCGTGGTTGCGCATGGTCATACCGCGCCCCTGAACGGAACTCTCTCTCTCTCTCTCTCTCTCTCTCTCTCTCTCTCTCTCTCTCTCTCTATATATATATATATATATATATATATATATATATATATATATATATGTTTTCTCTCTCAAATTGACCCCCCCCTCTTTTGCTGTCCCACAAGTGGTCATGTTATAGGAAGGATACCTTTATGTTTTTTAGCATCCGAATATGGCAACCAGCATATCCATAGATCATTGTAAATCTTCGAGTAATAATTCTTGATTGATTCTATATACATATATATATATATATATATATATATATATATATATATATATATATATATATATATATATATATATATATATATATATATATATATATATATATATATATATATATATATATGTTTTCTCTCTCAAATTGACCCCCCCTCTTTTGCTGTCCCACAAGTGGTCATGTTATAGGAAGGATACCTTTATGTTTTTCAGCATCCGAATATGGCAACCAGCATATCCATAGATCATTGTAAATCTTCGAGTAATAATTCTTGATTGATTCTTTCCCGACCTACACCTTCCTGAGCGCGGATGCCTTGAGTGGATGGACTTTCTCTCTAAATGCCAATCAAATCCGTGATTGTAGCCTTGGTGTCTTTTTCTTAACTGAGTGCCATTGAGCCACTCCACTTGAGTTGTGATTCCTTCAGATATGCTCTAGTGTGTCGAAATATATCGCACCCGTTGGTGGAACCGCAGTGCGCTACTTGCTCCAATCGTGCTCCAGATTACTTTCGTCTCTTTTAGATCTTTTTTTGGTCCTGCAAAATACAACCCATTGTCTCTCGCTCTAGTACTTAGACCAAATAAAAAGTCTTGGCATGCACCACTGGTGAAGTAGTTTGGCTCCAGTATCTTCTTCATGAATTAGCTATTACCCCATCTTCCTTTCTCATCCTCTGCTGCGACAACATTGTCACTACATACCTCGTTGTGAATCCTATATTCCATTCTCACACGAAACACATTAAGATGGACTATCACTTTGTATACAAAAAGATATCCAATTGAGAAGTGCTCGTTCGCTTCATCTGCTCTCTTGATCAGTTGATAGACACTCTCACCAAATCTCTCCCTACTCCTCACGTCACCTTTCTTCGTGACAAGCTTGCAGTGTCTGAGAGACCTTCAGCTCGAAGGGGGGCTGTAAACAGACTTGCAATCTTTAATATTCATGGCTAAACTAGCCGTTAGGTTCACATTAGTCCCATGTGACACAAGAAGCCAATGGTCTCTCGTGTGCACTTCATCTCAGCCGATCAGTTTTAATGAAGAATGATCTCAGTCGCTTATCTCAAACTATGAGCAATCCGAGCCATTCACTTATAGAATCCGCAATGTAACAAGCTATAAATAGCTCATACTTTGTTTTGTAAATCAATCAAGCAATAATACATAACTAGGACAATATTTGCGCTACGCTGTGAATATTTTTATTTTAATATACAATTAAATTAATATTTCATGCAATATCCTCGATTTCGTGAAACAATTACATCAACATATTTTTAAGTTGTTAAGAACCATATTATATTAATTTCATTAATAACATTTTTTTTATTCATGTGGTGTATATTGTATATAATTTTGAAAACTACAAAAATTAACAATAAGACTATGAATTAATATTTTAAGAAAATTGGTCATATTAGTTTTTCTTATGTATCACATTGTTTATTTTTCTTATATAGTTTATTATCTTCTATAAATATAATGTTAGTATCATTAATTTCTGCTTCATCTCTATTTTTTTTTCATTTTTCTCTTATTATGTTATAAAGTGATGATAATATAAGAAAACTTAGGAGAATAAGCAAAGTAATTGCATACTCACATTACGTTACAAATATTTTTTTTTTTTTTATTTTTTTTGATATATAATAGATGAATTTATAATTATACAAATGACATAAGCTCTCTATAAATTTGAAAAAAATATATAAAAATTAAAATAACATTTAAATTGATTCATAACACATAAAAAATCTAGAAATTTTATTTAGAGTAAGTTTAGTATTTTTTAGTTATAATTTTTATTGATTCATAACACATAAACAATCTAGAAATTTTATTTAAATTGATTCATAACACATATACAATCTAGAAATTTTATTTAGAGTAAGTTTAGTATTTTTTAGTTATAATTTTTATTACATTATAAGACATTTTATCTAATTTTGTAATGACGAATAACTGTATATAATAAATTATGGTATTATAAATTAATTATATACGGAACAACTTAATGGAAAGAAGTAAATTAATTTTTTAATTAAGCACTACGGATTAATCTTTATAATCTCAATTTAAGTTTATTTTCGGACTTCGGTTATTTTCGAAGTTATCTTGTTGTCTTTTGATATATTATATTTAGAAAAATATATAAATTATAATCACCCTTAGATGGAGCTCGAAAAAAGAAAAAATAGTACAATTTATTTTGAAGATTTTAGTTGTAGGACCAAAAGATCTAGTCAAAGACGTTTTAATTTTTTGACGAAAAGAAAAAAAAATTAATTATATGTAACATTATGTTTGAAGAAAAAAATATAATGTTATATATAAAGAAAAAAATATTCTGTACTAATATAAGAAAATATAACATAAAGCATTTTCTTCAAATGATATCACTATTAATTTTCTCATTGTTGATTTTATTCAACTCTCAAAATATCGTGCAATAGTTATATATTTTTATGAATAAATGAATCACATAGTTATCATTGCAACATATAATATATTAATGTCATGTATTTCTTAATATATTATTTTCTTGCTGTGAGAACCCAAGAACTTAATGGTTCATACCAAATTGGAAATGTGATACAAAAAATAGTAATCTAATAAATTATATGATTACGTATTAATAACCACACATATATTACCATAAAATATCAAAAAACTTGAGAAATTCAATAATAAATATTGTAAAATAATAAAACAATACAATTTTAGAATTTTTTGATCGGACGGTCCGGAGAAAATTGATGCCATGTTTCAATGAGAAGATTCAAAAAGGAGTTGAAAAATAATCGGGTGGGGTTAATTTATCTAAATGTTTGAATTTATAATTTCATGATAATACAAAAAGATTAAGTTATTGCATTATATTTTAAATGTTTAATTGTTTAAATCGATGAGAAAAAAAAATTTAATTGAAATCATAGCAATATGGAATTCAAAATAAAGAGTAAATTCAAACAAATTTAGTTTTGAAGATTTTAGCGTTAGAAATACAATATTTTAGTATGAATTGCTATTTTTTTAAGAAGAAAAAAAATTAAATATATTTTAATAAATGAACTCTTCATTTCTCTTTGCATTAATATTTGAACATAAATATATAACATGATTCATTAGAACCATTTGATTCAAATCTAATGATAAAAAAAATAGGAGAAAGATTTGGACCTCCCATCATATGTAGCTCCTATTGCCTCCCACTTTCTGGGAGCCCGATTTAGATAGCTCGCTCATACTCCAAAGAATTTTTACCTTACCTCATAATGACTCCAATACATTTTAGCGCAAATATTCAATAAGCCGAAATTATTGGTTTCCCCCACCTCCCATCCATCGCATCTCGCGATTTTTTGAATTTCTTATGATATTTTTAATTTCTCGTGACACAGACGATACAGGTCAGATTGATATGTGTTTTTACTACACTTGTATGTATTTTGTGTAGACTGCTGTGTGTTTGTTTAAAATTTATATGTTCAGACTGATATGTGTTATGTTTAGACTTGTATGGGTTTATACCTTATTTGTATGTGTTTTGCTTGGACTAATATGGATTTGTCAACATTTGAGATATAATGACTAGTATGTGGTTGTTGAAATATGTTATGGACTTCTATTCATCTAATATGTGTTTTGTTTAGACTTGTATAAGTTTATACGTTACTAGTATGTGTTTTGTTTAGACTGGTATGGGTTTATCAAAATTTGATATATAACGACTAATATGTATTTGTCGAAATCTGGTATTGACTTCTATTCATTTGATATATATTTTGTTTAGACTTGTATGTGTTTATACCTTACTAGTATGCGTTTTACTTCGACTGGTACGGGTTTGTCAAAATTCGATATATAATGACTAGTATGTGTTTGTTGAAATCTAGTACGGACTTCTATTCATCTGATATGTGTTTGTTTAGATATAAACCCATAAATTCAAAACAATGCACTGAAAAAATCCTAAAAATTCTACTAAAAACACACTGAAAAAAAATCTTAAAATTCTACTAAAAATGGGATTTAAAAAGTCGGGATAGATGTTCCTGAGCTCAGGTAACGTCAAAAAAAGTGCCAAAAAAATAAAAAATTTCTATTAAAAACACGCCGAAAAAATAAAAATTTCTAATAAAAACGGGCCAAAAAAATAAAAAAATGCTTCTAAAAACATCGCGAGAAATTGAAATCTTGAGAAATTGAATATGAGCTATTAGGAGGTAGGAGAAAAAAATATATGCTTAATTTTCATGGGAGGTAATTTGGGAGTTTTTAATAGTATCACAAATATGAGAGTTGAAAGGAGGTAGTATGCCCAAAATATTTTTCTAAATGTTTTCCATTTAGGTTCCACGCAATGTTGCAGAAATCGCTAATCGGGATTAATCGGACGAGCCGAAAATTTCCGAGTAGGGGATCGATTAATCGGGATTAATCGATTTGATCTAATCGGACTGATTTTTTATATATATTTCAAATAATATTAACATTTATAACAAAAATATTCAATATCCTAAACTCATAATCTAATAAACACATATAATTTAAAGTTCAAATACATAATTCCAATTAAAACATAAACGATGTTCAATACATAATTCAAATTAAAATATAATCCCAAAAAACAACACACATCAAAGTTTAAACAAACAACACGTATCAAAGTCCAAACCGAAAACACACTACAAACTCCAAAATAAAAAATTAAATGGGTCGGGCCGGGTGAAAACTAAAGAAAAATGATGAAAATATAAAAAAAATAAAAAAAAAGTGGTTGATTTTTTTGGGTTTTGAATGGCCAGGCCGGAAAATATTAAAATTAAAAATTGAAATAAAAAAAGGCAGATTTGGGCCTAATCGGGTGAAAAAATGGCCCAAATCGGCCCAAAACGGGCGGCCGATTAATGCAGCCGATTAGGGCGTTTTCTGCACGGTGAGTGCCGTTTTCCGATTAATCGCCGATTAATCCGATTTCTGCAACACTGGTTCCACGTGATGCTATGGTTGGTTGGGAGGTAGGGAGTCACTAATTATGGGAGGTAAATAACTGTTCCTAAAAAAGTAACTTTAATCGTTCTCACCTAATCGGGAATAGAATAACAAACACCAAAATCATCAATCATTGTTGTACATATTACTATGATATATAAATGATATTATAAGAAATCAGAATAAGTAAAAAATTAATTGGGTAGATATAATCATATTATTTAATCTAAGAGAGGAAATTGAGATGATGTGATCTCGTGAAATGTGTCAAAAGTCTTTGAAAAACAAAAGGATGGGAAAATTAACTTCCTCGAATCCTCTTTAATCACTCTTAATGTCGTTATTAACCTGGGCCTCAACTATTTAAGACTATTGATTGTATTGATTTAATGACTGGATTATAGTGGTATTATACTACACAAGTGTATATGGCTATTGGTTACGATTGAGTTATTCAATGAATCTACACAAGTGTAGTGCATTCCACCTCTCCAAAAAGAATGAAAAAGAACGAAAGATACAAGGAAAAGAGTATAAAAGATTGTGGTCCTTCAAGACAGGACCCTGGTGCTGCCCTCTTTTAGGAAATAGAAAAGGGCCACTAAAAGAAAAAAAATGGAAAAGAAAAAGAAAAGTGTAAACTTTGAGCAGCTAAACTGGTACTCCAGCCAATGGATTTAGTCCCTGCAAAATGCTTTAGTAGAGTTTCCATGCTAACATCTGTCAGTGTTCCATATATTATGTTTTAGCCAATAAACAAACAGAGCAAATTACTAATAGGACAATATGCCCAATAATTTGGTTACTAGTGAAATTTGCATTTGTGCATAGATTTGGACAAAAAGAAGAAAAAATCTAAATCGTTTAAAATCTCTAAAATTCATCAAACACTCAGCATTTGGAATTTAAGCTTCTTGAAGTTTTTTTTTCATGGGATTCGAACATGGTAGCTGCTTCCACATGACCATATTCATTGGTTGAACCAACAGGACAACATTCTTGTAGTTATATTTTACAAATTTATTAGGTTCAGTTTGCTTAGAGTCAAAATCAATCTTCTAATAACTATAGTTTGTATGATTGTGATTAACTTATTGACTAGTTAATATAGAGTTTGTCTGTGCGAATTGCTTAGGTGAGCTCTTGTATTTTCATGCAACCAGTTTCTCTTTCACTAAGGGCGTTTGTTTGGAGCTTTTAATCGTGAATGGCATGGCATCCATGAGTATACATTATATTCTTCGTTACACCATTTAAGTTATAAAGTGATAGTATAAAGATTTCTTAGGCATTATTTGGTGTGAATGAGATTACCATCAAAATTGGTGGAACCACGAGAGAGTACAATTTTTGCTTCTTACCAAATCATAAGAAAAATTAAGCTTCTATAAAAAATATTTTTCTCTCACTAAAAAGTTGGATTAAATTGATTTTACAAATATAAAATGTCAACTAAATCATGATATTTTATTTATTTAACTCGTGGAAAGGGGGTAAAAATCCAAATACAAATTAAGTACACAAATTCCCTAAGGGCAAAACAAATTAAAGATACATAGCACGATGATCTACTACATTGAATCCACCAGATTTGAAAGAAAGAACACATAGAAGGTATAGGATTAGTGTCATTGGCCAAATATATTTGTGCTAGGAAATAGATTATGTATTAAGACATTATTATTTATTCAATAATGATTGTTACTTATATATCTGTACGTGTGGGTTGTGAATGTACATTTACATATCTTATATCAACCATGAATGATACTTCGGGTTCACGTCATCAGAATACGTGATTCTGATAGTAGAACTGTGAACCAACAAATGACATTCTAAACTGTCGCTAGTGATATGTAGGATGTTTATAGAGATAAAAATACTTCAGGTAAAAAGCTACATATCCACACTAGTATATTCGCAGATTGGATGATCATGTTCTACTGATCGTGGACACAAGGATGTCAAGTCTGGAATATCGGTACGTGTTAGAGAACACGTACTGGATTGACCACACTATGATAATATGCATGCTATATGTCATTAGTGATTCTCATATGAATAGTGTACTTATTCCTATGACCTGAGGTCATCCGTAACGGGATGATCATTAGGGTCATCATTAGGTATGCACTGAATCATGACGAGAAATGTGAGTGACCAAGATGGATTTGTTTCCCTCGTCAAGAGGGAGATATCTCTGGCCCCCTGATTAACTAGGACCGAAGGAAATGCATGTCCATGCTCAAAATGGATTAACATGTGTTGTTAATATCATTTTGTATTTAGTCAGCCTAGTTCTCTATCAGGAAAGAGACTTTGATCAAACTCAAGGATGACATACTTCCATGCCTTGTGATCAAGACATATATCGTACAACAAAGAGAATAAGCAAACATCTATTCGGATAGATTTATGATCGCCAATCATTTCATTTAAAATGAGTAGTCATGACATCAGTAGGTTACTCATGACTTACGATATTTAGAAGATCGTTGTCAGCATTAAATGGAACCTACACGGTCAAACAATGAGCTCCATTCACACGGGATGAAAATACCTCAAAACTGTTGTACATATGATGTATAAATTGGTGAACGAAATAATCAACTATTGGATTGTTGATTGTACAAAACAGTGATATTTTGTTGTCAAAGGAATAGTTCCGTTCTCAATGGAATAGTTCCGTTCGGAACGGAATAAATATGGAAACAGTAATGACCTTGGCTGCCAAGTTTTCTGTTAAGAAAATACCTATTCCGTTGGGAACGGAATATGCACAGATTATGATTTTTAGTTATGGTAACTGAGCAATCATACACCTCCCTCTCTAGTATAAATAGAAGGGCAATGCCTCTCTATTAGACACACAATTCAGAAGCTTTTAGAGGCCGTCGCGATACAGAACTAGAGAGAGTGTTTTGTGAGGTTATTTCGTAAAGTATTTCTGGACTTGTCTAGTTGAATATGGTTATTCCGTTTGTCTGAAGTTCACGTGGATACGAGTAGAGATTCTCTAACTTTAGAACTTGCGAGCGATCATTCTTCATCCCTAGGAGAAGCAAGGAGGTTCACGAAGTCGAGCTTCAAAAATGAGAAGATTGCAAGTCAGAATAGTTCAGACCTACATCCTATCTTCTTCTCGTGGATCAGGAAGATCTGAGGTATAAATTTTAGTAGCTAATCTCGTACTTTTATTCCCTTAATGATGATCATAGGGCGGGTTTAATCCATAGGTTCCGCTGTACATGTAACGTACATGGTTATGGATTCTCCAACAGAAGGAAGATACAATCTATCGAAATATTCCTAAGGTCTTGAAAGAGACTGAAGCCATTATTTTGCTTCTGAGGTGGTTGTCTATAGTACTAGCGTAGGTATTGCCTTTTTGAAGGTAACAAGCACAATACTTTGAGAGGAAGCACAGAAGGAAGTTGCCTTGGCAGCCGCTCGCCAGAAAATACACTCCCGTGAAGAGCAACAAGCTGTTCCCTCACCATGAGAGGGGAAGCTCCACAATGCGCCAGTGCCAATACATAAACTGAAGGAATTATGTCGTAGGCCAAAGTGTTGGACTAGAGATTAGATTATGAGAAACATGTTTATTCAGTTCATATATGAATGAGTGTATGGGTGACTAATATATTCACATATATTAGATCGACCATGAATGACATTTCGGCTTCACATCATCAGAATACGTGATTCTGATAGTAGAACTGTGAACCAAAGAATGACATTCTAAATTGTCCCTAGTGATATGCAGGATGTTTATAGAGATAGACATACTTCAGGTAAGAAGCTACATATCCACACTAGTATATTCGCAGGCTGGATGATCATGTTCTGCTGATAATGGACATAGTGATGTCAAGTCTGGAATATAGGTACCTGTTAGAGAACACGTACTGGACTGACCGCACTATGAGAATATGCATGGTATATGTCATTAGTGATTCTCATATGAATAATGTGCTTGTTCCTATGACCTGAGGTCACCATGGATTCCTGTATGTGGAACTGCATACTTTAATATGATCCTACGTCATCTGTAACGGGATGATCATTAGGTACGCACTGAATCATGACGAGGAATGTGAGTGACAAAGATGGAATTTGTTCCTCGCGTCATGAGGGAGATATCTCTAGGCCCCCTGATGAACTAGGACTGAAGGAAATGCATGGCAATGCTCAAAATGGATTAACATGTGTTGTTAATATCATTTTGTATTTATTCAGTCTAATTCTCGATCAGGAAAGAGACTTTGATCAAACTCAAGGATGACATATTACCGTGCCTTGTGATCAACACATATATCGTAGAACGAAAGGAATAAACAAACGTCTATTCAGAAAGGTTTATGATCGCTGAACATTTCATTTAACATGGGTAGTCATGACATCAGACTAGAGGTTACTCATGACTTGTGATCTTTACAAGATCATTGCCAGCGTTAAATGAAACCTACACGGTCACACAATAGACTCCATTCGGACGGGAAGAAAATACCTTAGAAATAGTTATACATGTGATGTATAAATTGGTGAAAGAATAAAGCATTAGATGCTGAAATTTTACATATGTTGGAATTGTTCCGGCCAACCGGAACACAAGTTCCGGTCGACTGGAACTAAATTTTACATATGTTGAAATTGTTCCGGCCGCCCAGAACACAGGATCCGGCCGACCAGAACTCTGGCGGCTGGAAGGGTTTCCTTATCGAAACTTGCCATTCTTTCACCCTTCTCTCTAGTATAAATAGAGGGAGCCCTAATTAGACACACAATTAGAAGCCTTAGAGGCAGCCCTAATTCCAAGAGAGAGAGAGAGTTTTACGAGGGTAATTTCGGAAAGTATTTTCGGACTCGTCTATTTGAGTCCGGTAATTCCTTCTGTCTGACGTTCGCGTGGATACGAGTAGAGATCTCCTACTTTGGAGATAAGCAAGCGATTAGTTCTTCATCCCTAGGAGAAGCAAGGAGGTTCATGAAGTCGAGTGCCAGGAAGGACAAGGTTGCATGTCAGAAAAGTTCAGACCTACATCCGTTCTTCGTCTCTCGGATCAGGAAGATCCGAGGTATAAATTTTAATAGTTAATCTCGTACTTTTATTTCCTTAACGATGATCCTAGGGCGGGTTTGAACCCGCAGGTTCCGCTGCGCATGTAACATACATGGCTACGGGTACCCCAAAAGTGGGATCACAGTATTCGTTATGGAAAAATCATTGATTATATTTAAAATTTAGTAAAATTCTAGTACAATAAATTTTAGGCTTTTGAAAATATTATTTCAAAACATCACAGAAATAGTTTCTAGGAATATAATATTGGATATTTTGATTTCCTGGAGTTTCAAAAATTAGTTTTTTGAAATCTGTTTTGGAAACAGAACTAAAACAAAAGAAATACGAATTTCCAGCACGTCTCCGTTCCCAACGAAATAGTTCCGTTGAGAACAAAATAATGAAGGAAATTCTTGATTATTCAGCGGCGGTTCTGTTGAGAATGGAATAGTTCCGTTCCCAACGGAATAAGGTCGATTTTGCGCGAGAAACCCTAATTTTTGTTATACAAGGAATTTAATATATATAAATATGGTATGAGCCTTAGATATGTGATTGTTCTGTGATATAATCTTGTGTGTGAATGCTTGTATTTTATTTAATATCTATGGCAACCTGTGAGTTGTTCAAAGTTGTAATTATGGCAACCTGTGAGTTGTTTAAAGTTGTAATTATGGCAACATGTGAGTTGTCCAAAATTGTAATTACTTTTTCTAGCAATAGGATAGTTGTTAGGAAAGATATTATATCAAGACTACAAGGCAAGGATCTTGGCGCAATCTTCGGAAGATGGCATTGGATCTTCGCACACACACAACGAAGGGTTCATTGAAGATTCACCTACAATCTAGAGAGATCTAGGATTAGGAACCTCATGATCGCTCGTGAGGAATAGGCTCATACTATATTTTATCTTATTTCTGTGATGTATATATTTATAAATCTGAAACAAAATCCTTCAGAATGTTAAGTAAGGAAGTGTCCCCCATG
Source organism: Juncus inflexus (assembly GCA_024447665.1). Classification (NCBI taxonomy): domain Eukaryota; kingdom Viridiplantae; phylum Streptophyta; class Magnoliopsida; order Poales; family Juncaceae; genus Juncus; species Juncus inflexus. The sequence goes on along the minus strand of JAJHPC010000012.1, from coordinate 7,095,087 downwards.
TCACTGAAGCTCTCGGTACTTAGACAGTCTTCCATGTGGGTCATGACAAAACTGAGCATATGGGGTATTGTCTTTGTAAAGGAGCGTATGCGGGAAATGGCGTCTAGCGTGGGTTATGCCAAAGCTGAGTGTGTTGGACTCTATTTCGCCGATAATCATACATGGTTAAACTTAACTGAGCAAACAAGTTGTACTTGGGCTCAGGGCATAAGATGGAATAATACGCCGGGCATATGATACTCATTCCATAAAAAGGAAAGAGTTGTATATGATACAATTGGAAGTGTTCCTACCTAAATAGTTGTGTATTGAGGGTTGCGCCAAAGTGCACTTAATACTCAATGAAATACGGATCTTGACTCACTATGAAACTTCACTTTGTTGAATGTTTCCGAATCAATACTACTGAAGGTGTTTGATTTGAAGAAAAATAGTAAGAGTGTAATATATGAAACAAAATCAGAATAACTCTAAATATAAACTTTACATTACATATTAAACTTGTAGAATGAGTTCGAAATTTACGGACTTGCGATCTATTCTTGAGAAGGATAAGCTCGATGACACAAACTTACCTGAATGGTTCAGGACTCTGAGAATTGTTCTCAAGAGTGAAGGAAAGTTGTATGTCCTTAAGACACCCATCCCAAATCCACCGCCTTCGACCGCTTCTAGAGTCATTCAATATACTTATCAGAAGTATATTGATGATTCTGATGAAGTAGCCTGGATGATGTTAGCAGGAATGAAACCTAAGCTTCGGAAGCAGATATGTTTTATGGATGCCTATGATATGATCAAGGCGCTTAAGGAAATGTTCCGAAATCAGGCTAGTATTTAGCGCTACAAGGTCTCAAAGTTATTGATCAAGAGCAAGATGGCTCAGGGCTCCTCTGTGGATACTCATGTGATCAAGATGAGAAGCCACATTGATTACTTAGAGAGACTTGGTTCGCCTATTCCAATAGAATTCGTGGTTGACATGATTCTTGGATCGCTTCCTCCGAGCTTTGATTTGTTCAATTCTGAATATCATAAGCATCAGATGGAGACGTCGATCACGGAATTGCATAAGATGCTTAAACAGGAACGGAATTGCATAAGATGCTTAAATAGGAAGAGAAGGACATAGAGGCAGGAGTTGTCATTAATGCCCTCAGGATTGAAAGGGAAATGGAGTTGAATAGAGAAGCCGCATGGGAGAGCTAGATCAAGAGTGAAGGCAAAGAGTTGCGTAAACCTGATGAATCCGAGAAAGTTATTGCATGTTCTATGTGTGATCACTGTAGAGGAGGATGTAAGATATATCAAGAAGAAGAATCAATGGCTGCTATTTCAGGTATTCCTCCTCCTAAATCTCTACTTGGATATTGGATATCCACTATAATTCTCACATTTTGAATGTGCAGGATATTACTCAGAAGTAGAAGATTAGCTTGAGGAGAAGTCAACCTAAAAGTGGGGAATGAAGCAAGAGTTGCTACATTAGCTCTAAAACTTTATTGACTTAGCTATTGTGGACTTGTAATGAAATAAATGTTATTTTGACATTCGCGTTAAAATGGTTGTAAAATTTATTGTTTGGAATAATAAAATTTTCCTGGATTTGTCTATTTGAAATGTTCACGTAGAAAATATTATTTATATGCTAAATAATAAGTCCATTGATTCCATACTTCTAGCAATGTCATCTAAGTCACAGAATAAGAATCACATTTCTAAACTCCACCCTATATGAAAAGTTTGACTCATTAGATCTAGGATCAATTGTGACTTGCGAATTTTATTCATCGAACACGACGATAAGAATACGAAACCATCACAAAGTTGATGGGTTAGTGTGTTGAGTCTCATGCATATAGATGCACGAGAGACAAAAAGCAAGCAGGCTAGAAATAGGAAATATCAGAATTTAATATTAAAGTTTTTTAAGTAAAATGTTTACTTAATGAAACACAAAATATTTGAAATGTTCAAAGCATTTAAGAATGAAATTCGATATCATCTTGACAAGATAATAAGAGCACTTCGATCAGATCGAAGTGGCAAGTATTTGAGTCAATAGTTTGACAACTATCTTAGAAATTATGAAAAGGGTTTCACAATTAATTCTATATGCAACATCTCACGATGTGCACATAAAGAAGAAAATGAAACTTATTGGATAAGATTCAGTCTATGCCTCCAAGATTCTTATAGATTTATACTCTTGAGTATACTAAACACTGAATATCATAAGATTCAAATGGACACCATATGTGATATGGGTTTGAAATAGTCCCAAATTATCTTTAAAGGTTGAAGTAGGACTCGTGTCAAAAAGTTTGACGATGTCAACACAACAATCTCATAAATATTTGTGGAATATCAATTTGATATTGTTTTACATCCATTACGTGTTCAAATTGTTTGCTACTCATAATTCAGACTTCTTTAAAAGAGATTTGATCTCCTAAAGAAGCAGTGTGAGTGTAATACATCTCGAAAGGTTCGAGATCCGCATACTAGCGATGAACCGTTAATAAGTTTATCAAGTAGTTGATAAGGCTGTACTTGAAATATGATCCTACGTCATCCGTAATGGGATGATCATTAGGGTCAGCATTAGGTATGCACTCAATCATGACGAGGAATGTGAGTGACCAAGATGAGATTTTGTTCCTCTCGTCATGAGGGAGATATCTCTAGGCCTCCTGATGAACTAGGACTGAAGGAAATGCATGGCCATGCTCAAAATGGATTAACATGTGTTGTTAATATCATTTTGTATTTATTCAGTCTAATTCTCGATCAGGAAAGTGACTTTGATCAAACTCAAGGATGACATATTACCGTGCCTTGTGATCAAGACATATATCATAGAACAAAAGGAATAAACAAACGTCTATTCAGATATGTTTATGATCGCTGATCATTTCATTTAACATGGATAGTCATGACATCAGACTAGAGGTTACTCATGACTTACGATCTTTAGAAGATCGTTGCTAGCGTTAAATGAAACCTATACGGTCACACAATGGACTCCATTCGGATGGGAAGAAAATACCTTAGAAACAATTATACATGTGATGTATAAATGGGTGAAAGAATAAAGCATTAGATGCTGAATTTTTACATATGCTGGAATTATTCCTACCAACCGGAACAAAAGTTTCGGTCGACCGGAACTACATTTTACATATGCTGAAATTGTTCCGGCCAACCAGAACACAGGATTCGGCCGATCGGAACTCTGGCGGCTGAAAGCGTTTTCTTATCAAAACTTGCCATTCTTTCACCCTTCTCTCTAGTATAAATAGAGGGGCCTGTCCCCGCTATTAGAAACACAATTAGAAGGCTTAGAGGCAGCCGTAATACAAAGAGAGAGAGAGAGAGAGAGAGAGAGAGAGAGAGAGAGAGAGAGAGTTTTGTGAGGGTAATTTCGGAAAGTGTTTCTGGACTCGTCTAGCCGAATCCGGTAATTCTGTCTATCTGACTTTCGCGTGGATACGAATAGATATCTCCTACTTTGGAGATAAGCAATCGATCAGTTCTTCATCCCTAGGAGAAGCAAGGAGGTTCACGATGTCGAGCGTCAGGAAGGAGAATGTTGCACGTCAGAAAAGTTCAGACTGTAGGACTAGTGCCCTAGGCCAAATGTATTTGTACTAAGAAATAGATTATATATTAAGACATTATTATTTATTCAATAAAGGTTGTTTCTTATATATCTGTGTGTATGGGTTGTGAATGTAAATCTGATATCAACAAAGAATGACACCTCTGAAGGAATTATGCCCGAGGCCAAAGTGTTGGACTAGAGATTAGATTTTGAGAAACATGTTTATTCAGTTCATATATGAATGAGTGTATAGGTGACTGATATATTTACGTATATTAGATCGACCATGAATGTCACTTCGGGTTCACGTCATCAGAATACGTGATTCTCATAGTAGAACTGTGAACCAACGAATACTATTCTAAACCGTCCCTAGTGATATGTGGGATGTTTATAGAGATAAATATACTTAAAGTAAGAAGCACGTGTTAGAGAAGTCTGGAAGATAGGCACGTGTTAGAGAACACGTACTGGACTAGATGATCATGTTCTGCTGATCATGGACATAGGGATGTGAAGTCTGGAAGATAGGCACGTGTTAGAGAACACGTACTGGACTAACCACACTATGAGAATATGCATGGAATATGTCATTAGTGATTCTTATATGAGTAGTGTGCTTGTTCCTTCGACCTGTGGTCACCATAGATTTCTGTATGAGGAACTGCATACTTTAATATGATCTTACGTCATCCGTAACGGGATGATCATTAGGGTCATCATTAGGTATGCACTGAATCAAGACGAGGAATATGAGTGACCAAGATAGGATTTGTTTCTCTCGTTAAGAGAGAGATATCTCTGGCTCCCCTGATGAACTAGGACTGAAAGAAATGCATGACCATGCTCAAAATGGATTAACATGTGTTGTTAATATCGTTTTGTATTAATTCAGTCTAATTCTCGATCAGGAAGGAGAATTTGATCAAACTCAAGGATGACATATTACCGTGTCCCGAACCCCGCACTCACGCATAGATTAATTGTAGACCCCGAATTTCATATTCGCGACGCCTTATACATATTTCGTAAGATGGTTTAAAGTACAACATAATGGATATAACATGGCCTATTAAATATGTGATGAATGATTGTGATTTGTGTGTGATGATGTGATATATGTAATATATGTATGTATGTAAAAATGGGCATGGTTCCGTTCTTGGTTGATGTGATGTAATTTATTTTGGTGGTTAATTGTGACGGGCATGGTTCCGTTCATTTTATATATAATATAACTACCACGATCATACACATCATGGAGATTAAAGAGTTCACCGTCCACCTCATACGCATCATGGAGATGAAAGAGTTCACCATCCACCTCATACACATCATAGAGATGAAGGAGTTCACCATCCACCTCATACACATCATGGAGATGAAGGAGTTCATCAATGCCTTGTGGTTGAATGTATCTTAGGAAATGATCTTAATGATTGGCTCATTTAGATCATCAAGGCCATGTTATATCATATCATATTTATTTTATCTGTGCATGTGATGTTCTGTGATGAAATACATGATAAAATAAAACAACTAAAACAAAAAGATTAAACATAACAATCCCTCATATAATATTGAATCATAGAAATGCCTCCCATGTATCTATACTTATCATCCCTTCGATCATGCAAAATTTGGGTATGCCAAAGCATAGTGAATTAGCATAATCATAGGGTGATAAGAAGCGAGAAATGGTGATTCTTGATATTTAGATATGGTTAGATTCAACTGAACTATCAAGTCAGACTTGGGTTCGGGGCATATGATAGGATGCATACGCCGAGCATATGATGCTCATCCTATGGATTAATCAAGAGTTGTATGAGATACAATTGGAAATGTTCCTACCTAAATAATTAGGTTCTAGGCGATGAGCCAAAGCTCACTTGGAACTTGATGAAATATGGATCTTGGCCCACTATGAAATTTAAATTTAAAATTTCCGAATCAATACATTTGAGGGTTATTGATTTGAATAAAATAGTGGGAGTTAAAAATATATTAAAATATCTCAAATCACATATTAATATAAACCTGCATTTAATTCTGTGTAGAAAATGGCAACAAACAACACATCAACTTTAACATTGCGATCGGTCCTTGAGAAGGACAAGCTCATTGGGAAAAACTTCCTTGACTGGCATCGAAATTTGAGAATTGTTCTCAAACAAGAAAGGAAGAACTATGTCCTTGAAAGGCCCATTCCTAACCAGCCCGCTAATGATGCTGATCAAGAAGTAATAGATACTTATGCCAAGCATACAAGTGACTCTAATGATGTGACATGTCTCATGTTAGCCACCATGGATGCCGATCTTCAAAAGCAGTTTGAAAATTTAGAGGCATTTCCAATGTTGGCACAGCTCAAGGAAATGTTCCAAGAGCAAGCTAGAAATGAGAGGTATAATGCACATTGTGCATTAGCAAGTTGTAAGATGGTTCCCAACTCCTCGGTGAGTGCTCATATTCTGAAAATGAAGGGGCACCTTGATCAACTTGAGAAACTAGGGGCAAAGGTAGGCAATGAGATGGCTACCAATTTGATCCTTAGGTCTATTCCTCAGAATTTCAAGCCATTTATAATGAACTATAATATGCATAACATGGACAAGAGTCTCACGGAGTTGCACGGCATGCTGAAGAACTTCGAGGGGACTATGAAGTCAAATGTTTTCAACGATGTTCTCTTGGTTCAGAAAGGCAAGGGTCAGAAGAGCCTAAGAGCAAGAAACGCAAGGAGGGTGTTTGTTTCTTCTGCAACAAACCAGGCCATTGGAAAAGAAATTGTCAGGCCTACTTGGAGGATCTAAAGAAGAAGAAGAAGAAGAGTAGTGAGACTACTACTTCAGGTATTAATGTTATTGAAATTAATTTATCTACTTCCTCATCTTGGGTATTAGATACTGGATGCGGTACTCACATTTGTAATAATGTGCAAGGGCTGCAAAGGAGTAGAAGATTAGCGAAATGTGAAGTTCACTTGCGGGTGGGAAATGGAGCAAGAGTTGCTGCATTAGCCGTGGGCATTTATTTATTATCTTTACCTTCTGGACTTGTAATAAATTTAAATAATTGCTACTATGTACCTGCTGTGAACAGGAATATGTTGGTTTTGGATGGCTTTAAGTTTGTTATTGAGAATAATAACTTTACCATAAGTAAAGAAAACCTTTTCTATGCGAATAGTCAATTAGAAAATGATCTTTATGTTTTAAATCTTGATCATGAACATTACAAGTCTATCTATAGCATTAATACAAAGAGATTTAAATCTAATGATTTGAATCCTACATATTTCTGGCATTGTCGTTTAGGACACATAAATAAGAAACGCATTTCTAAACTCCACCAATATTGACTTTTAGACTCATTTGATTTAGAATCATTTGAGACGTGCGAATCTTGTTTATTAGGTAAGATGACAAAGGCTCCTTTCAGAAAGAGAGGTGAGAGGGCAAGTGAGTTATTGGATCTCATACATACAGATGTATGCGGACCAATGAGCACACCAGCTAGAGGTGGTTTTCGATACTTCATTACTTTTACTGATGACTTAAGTAGATATGGATATGTTTACTTAATGAAACATAAATCCGAATCTTTTGAATTGTTCAAAATTTTCAAGAGTGAAGTAGAAAACCAGCTAGGTAAGAAAATAAAAGCACTTTGATCAGATCGAGGTGGCGAATATTTAAGACTAGAGTTTGACGATCATCTTAAAGATTGTGGAATAGGTTCACAACTTACTCCTCTTGGAACACCTCAATGGAATGGTGTCTCGGAAAGGAGAAACCGAACTTTATTAGATATGGTTCGGTCTATGATGAGTCAAACAGATCTTTCGATATCCTTTTGGGGTTATGCCATTGAGATATGGACTGGGAGGAGTCCCACATTGTCTTTTCTAAAGATTTGGGGTTGTGAAGCTTATGTGAAGCGTCAAATTTCTGACAAGTTAACACCGAAATATGATAAATGCTTATTTGTGGGATATCCTAAAGAAACTAAAGGATATTACTTTTACAACCCATCTGAGAACAAAGTGTTTATTGCTCGAAATGGTTTCTTTTTGGAAAGAGAATTTATTTCTAAAGGAACTAGTGGGAATAAAGTACACCTTGAAGAAATTCAAGATCCACTAATTAGCAATGAACAACCATTGGAAGATCCACTAGTCTCTTCAAGAGTTGACGAGTCCCGTCTTGAAACACAAGATGCTCCTCGCAGATCTGGTATATTTCGTCAAGAGCCCGAGAGATATGGAATTCTCGTGACTGATGATAAAAATGTGGCGCTCATAGATGATGAACCCACATCTTACCAAGAAGCTATGAAGGATCCTGATTCTCATAAATGGTTAGAAGCCATGAAAACTGAGATGCAGTCCATGTATGATAATCAAGTTTGGAACTTAATTGATTCACCTGAAGGTTCAAAGACCATTGGGTGTAAATGGGTTTTCAAAAGGAAAACTGACATGGACGGAAATGTGCATACCTATAAAGCGAGACTTGTTGCAAAAGGTTTCCGACAAACTCATGGTATAGACTATGATGAAACTTTCTCACCAGTTGTCATGCTTAAATCGATTAGAATTCTGCTTGCCATAGCTGCATATTATGACTATGAGATATGGCAAATGGATGTCAAAATAACTTTTCTTATTGAAAATTTACTCGAGGATGTGTATATGACACAACTTGAGGGTTTTGTTGATCCTAAGAATTCTGAGAAGGTTTGCAAATTGCAGCGATCCATTTACGGATTAAAGCAAGCATCTCGGAGTTGGAATCTTCGTTTTGATGAAGTAATCAAAGGTTTTGGTTCTATCAAAAATGAAGATGAACCTTGTGTTTACAAGAGGGTTAGTGGGAGCGCAATAGTTTTTCTAGTACTTTATGTAGATGATATATTACTCATTAGAAATGACATTCCGACTTTAACAAATGTTAAGACATTTTTAGGAAAGTCTTTTGCAATGAAGGACCTAGGAGATGCCGTTTATATACTCGGCATAAGATCTATAGAGATAGATCTAAAAGGCTCATAGGTCTAAGTCAAAGTACCTATATTGACAAAGTGTTGACACGATTTCGAATGGATGATTCGAAAAGAGGTTTAATACCAATGTCACATGGCAAAAAATTGAGTAAGACTCAACGACCTGCTAATCAGGAAGAACGAAATCTCATGAATAAAATTCCGTATGCTTCGGCTATTGGATCTATCATGTATGCCATGCTTTGTACTAGACCAGATGTATCATATGCATTAAGTGTAACTAGCAGATATCAATCTGATCCCGGTGAAAGTCACTGGACAACAGTCAAGAATATTCTGAAGTACTTGAGAAGAACTAAGGATTCATTCTTGGTTTATGGAGGATTTGAAAGTGAGCTAGTTGTATCTGGTTATGTGTTTTGTTTGAATGGAGGTGCAATAAGTTGGAAAAGTTCCAAACCGGACACTGTAGCGGATTCTACGACAGAAGCGGAGTACATAGCAGCTTCAGAAGCAGCTAAGGAAGCATTTTGGATGAAGAAGTTCATTGAAGAACTCGGTGTGGTTCCTAGTATCGCAAATCTTGTGGATCTTTATTTTGACAACAATGGGGCAATCGCGCAGGTAAAGGAACCAAGATCTCATCAGAGAACCAAATACATACTTCGACGTTTCCATTTGATCAGGGAGATCATTGCGAGAGGAGATATTAAAATATGCAGAGTTGATGGTGATGATAATGTTGCCGATCTGTTGACTAAACCACTTTCTCAAGAAAAGCATGAGGGTCATGCTAGGTCGATGGGTATTAGATACTTGTTAGATTCGGCCTAGTGAAAGTGGGAGATTATTAGTAGTATGCCCTAGGCCAATATATTTGAGACCTAGATGTATGGATTGTGTTAAACAAACATTGTGTTTATTTAGAGATATTTTATATAATAAATGCATATTGGTTATTTTATTCTTATTACTAAAATGAACCTTGAATATGATATTCAGCTTTATATCATCAAAATATGTGACTTTGATAGTAAAACTATAAAGTATTATGAATGATATTCTAAACCGTCCCTGATCATGCATAGGATGTTTGTGAGGCAAACATACTTTATGATAAGCTATAAATGGACATCAGTATGTTAGTTGACTGATGGTCACGTTTTACTGATCATGAATAAGAGTTATTAAGTCATTAACGTAAGTATATGTTAGAGACCATATACTGGATTGATCCACCTTGAGAATACTACATGGTTCGTGTCATTAGTTATTCTCAGTAAAGAATGTATCTGTAATCCTTAGACTTGAGATTATCTCAGTTTCCTACATGAGAAATTTTATACTTTAATATAATCTAACATCGTCTTTAACCGAGCGGTCATAAAGATTATAATTAGGTATATAATGAATTATGCGGAGGAAAGAGTTTAATTAAGATAGAATTTGTTCATCTCATAAATTGAGAGAGATATCTTTAGGCCTCTTGATGATTTGATTGAAGAAACGCACGGCCGTACTCAAGTGAATTAATAAGGAGTTATTAATGTCATTTCATGTTCAATCAAATTCGGTGTTAAGAAATATTTATCGACCAACTTAAGGTTGACACATAACATGCCTTATGGACGATATAGATATCGTGTAACAAAGGGATACAATGCATGAAAATAAATTAGGTTTGATCGAATCATCCATACTTGCTTAATTTGGGTAAATTATGATGTCTTGCTAGATGCCGCTCATGATTTATAATCCGTTGTGATTATTGCCAACATTAAGTAAACCTACATGGTCACACAGAAAGAGCAATTATTGAGACGTGCACCGAAAAATCATAACTTATGTGATAAGTTGTATGAAGAACTACATAGTCAAGTGACATATCTAATCCTACATCTTATATGATAAGGCGTGTTGCATATATGGTTACATAGTTACCATGCACATAGGATATGAAACTTATGGACTATATAGGCACAAGAGACACCCCAAAATTATGAAGAAAGGTATTATATTTTTCGTCCAACTTTTGTGAGACAAAAGGAGAGAAAAATCCGAAAATCATTCTCTTGTTATTTCTTGTAAGAAAAAATGAAGAACGAATACTAGCATATATCGTTCTTTATCCGTTCAAAGGGGTTGTTCGTGTGGATACCGGTAGAGGACGAAGCGAACTGCGGCGTCTTTGTGATTCGAGTTGAAACCGTGGTTTGTTTGGAGAATCGGTTTGTTTGGAGAATCGGTTTGCTTGGAAAATCCGTTCGTTTGGAGATCGGTTTGTGATCGGTTTGTGAGACCGGTTAGGCGAAACATACAAAGGATCAGTTTGGAAACCGGTTTGAAATCGGGCAAAGAAAAGCGTCAACCTAATTTGCTTTCGATCATCACGGATTAAGCGTAATCCGAAGGTATAAAGTTATGAACTTTTCTTTGATTTAATTGTAATTCACGGATCCTTCTTTTGGGTTTCGAATTCGATTTTGTTTCGTTTTTGTTATGAACGGTAGAAACCCAACAATTTTAATGTGGATGTATCTTTCATACATGGCAAGAGTTTTGTGATTGCGAGAATTCTGAAAGGTAAATTCATGGAATAAAGCAAGCATCTCAGGATGGATCTATTTGACAAAGTAAATTGAAGAATGTGACATAATCAAAATAGATACGACCACCTTGATTTCAAGAAATTCAGTTGGAGTATTACAATCTTCCTGCATTACAACAACTTACACATCCTAATAGTCAGGAGTTGAAGTCTATATAGAGTTATGGTTACAAGGTAAAGCACATTGGTAAAATATTGAAATAATTCTATGTGTAAGAAATGTTCTTCCTCATGGTGTTCATATGAATGTTGAAAAGGTAAACGAATGAGATTTTATACTTTCACCATACGTTGAAATATTCAACATGCAAGAAAGTGTTCTTGCTTATGACATTCACATGAACAATAAAAGGGTATAAGAATTAGATTTTATGCCTTCACCCATATATTGAATATTCAATATGCAAGAAAGAGTTCTTGTTTGTGGCACTAATATGAACAATGAAAGGCACATGAATTGGATTCTATGCTTTTAACAATATATATTGAAGGAGTTCAATATGAAAGAAAGAATTCTTGCCTACGACGTTCATATAATGAAGACATACGTTTATCATCCGTTTATTTAAAGGTTCAATATAAAAGAAACAGTTCCTGATAATGGGATGAATAAGATTTTTCAAGCCATACAATGTACTGTGCAATATGCTTAGAGCATAAGAGAGCAAATGATAGTCATTTGATAACTGTAATAAATATCTAAGTTCTTATGAAGAACTAAGATATCAAGAGGAGCTAGGTAGTGGTAAGTTATTACACCTTCCTAACATGGATCATTATTGCAATTTATTTATTTCGAATACAATAACTGAAACAAGGTACTATAACTGAAACAAGACCCCATATTGTTGCTTTATAAGCAAACAATAGGTATGCTTGGATCAAAACTTGATATTGGAACTAAGAGTAGTTCCGATTGCTCCTAAGGCCTGACGATCTATGTTATGAACAAAGAGTCACTCAAAATAGAGATACAAGGATACAAGTACATGTTTCAGAAGTTCTCGACTAATGATAGAGATCAATAGTAGTCGTTACAAGTTTGCAATGTAAATTTCTATAATCTGATAGGAATATATTTTCCGCAAGTAGAACATGAAAGTCATATTGCCTAATAAGCATTGGATGCTTAAGATTGGCCTAGTGCAAGTAGGAGATTGAAAGAATTATGCCCTAGGCCAAAGTGTTGGATAAGAGATTAGATTATGAGAAACATGTTTATTCAGTACATATATGAATGAGTGTATGGGTGACTGATATATTTACGTATATTAGATCGACCATGAATGACACTTCGGCTTCACGTCATCAGAATACGTGATTTTGATAGTAGAACTATGAGCCAACGAATGACATTCTAAATGGTCATGCCAAAGCTGCGCATATGGAGCATTGTCTTTACAAAGGAGGTTATGGGGAAATGGCATCCAGCATGGGTCATGCCAAAGCTGAGTGTGCTGGATTCTATATTGCTGATAATCATACATGGTTAAACTTAACTGAGCAAGCAAGTCGGACTTGGGCTCAGGGTACAAGATGGAATAATATACCGGGCATATGATGCTCATTCCATAAAAAAGAGTTGTATATGATACAATTGGAAGTGTTCCGACCTAAATAGTTGTGTATTGAGGGTTGCGCCAAAGCTCACTTAATACTCAATGAAATACGGATCTTGACTCACTATGAAAGCTCATTCATTTGATGTTTCCGAATCAATACTACTGAAGGTGGTTGATTTGAAGAAAAATAGTGGGAGTAAAATATAAGAAACACCAAAACAAAATAACCCTAATGAATAAATAATAATAGCACTTTATATTTTAACTTGTAGAATAATGGGAAATAATAATTCAACTGGGTTGAATTTGCGATCTATCCTTGAGAACGATAAGCTCAATGGGTCTAACTTCCTTGACTGGTTTAGAAATCCGAGAATTGTTCTCAAGGCTGACAATAAACTGTATATCATAGAAGAGGCTTACCCAGAGGAACCAGAACAGGAAGCCACAAGGGCTGCCCGAGAATCGTATGCTAATTACGTTAAGGATGACACGGAAATAGCTTGTCTCATGCTAGCGACCATGACCTCCGAGCTTCAGAAGCAACTGGAGGACATGGGTGCCTACGATATGATCATAGCTCTCAAGGAAATATTCCAAGATCAGGCTAGAGTTGAGCGCTACAAAGCGACCGTCTCTCTGACTGACACGAAGGTGGCTGAAGGTTCATCTGTGAGTGCTCATGTACTCAAGATGAAGAACTATCTTGATTAATTGGAGAGGCTTGGTTCAGCTATGTCCAGAGAATTGGCTGTTGACATAATTATTGAGTCGTTGCCTCCTAGTTTTAAGCAATTCATTATGAACTATAATACGCATCAGATGGAGAAATCCATCACCGAGTTGCATGGGATGCTTAAGAACGCACGGGAGGACATGAAGACAAATGTTGTCAAAGATGTCCTAATGGTTCACAAGAAGAAGGGTAAGAAGACCCGGAACAAGAGCAAGGGTAAAGGCAAGATGTTGCCTAAATCTAAGATCAAGAAAGACAAGGAGGGAGTTTGCTTCCATTGCAAGAAGGTTGGTCATTGGAAGAGAAACTGCAAACACTATCAGGACGAAATCAAGAAGGGTAGTGTGACTACCGCTTTAGGTATTTTTGTTATTCAAACTAATTCACTTACTCATAAATCTTGGGTATTGGATATCGGATGTGGTACTCACATTTGTAATGATGTGCAGGGACTACAAAGGGGTAGAAGATTAGCTAAGGGCGAAGTCGATCTGCGTGTAGGAAATGGAGCAAGAGTTGCTGCATTAGCTGTAGGAACTTATTTATTGACTTTGTCTAGTATAATTGTATTAGTACTTAATAATTGTTATTTTGTACCTGCTATGAGCAGAAATATTATTTCTATTTCTAGTCTAGCCTTGGATGATTACAAATTTATTATTGAGAATAATAATTGTTCTATCTTAAAAGATAATCTTTTCTATGAAAATGTTATATTAGAGAGAGGTCTTTACGTGCTAGATCTTAAGAAAGAGAATTATTAGTCCATTTATAACATTAACACTAAACGATTCAAACCGAATGACTCAAATACGACATACCTCTGGCACTGTCGCTTAGGCCACACAAATGAGAAACATATTTCTAAACTCCACTCTCATGGACTTTTAGACTCATTTGATTTGGAATTATTTGAGACGTGTGAGTCTTGTTTACTTGGCAAGATGACTAAGAAACCCTTCACAAATGTTGGTGAAAGGGTCAATGACTTATTAGAACTCATACATACTTATGTATGTGGACCAATGAGAACGCCGGCTACAGGTGGGTATCGGTACTTCATAACTTTCACGGACGACTTCAGTAGATATGCATATGTCTACCTAATGAAGCACAAGTTTGAATACTTTGAAGTGTTGAAAGAATTAAAGAATGAAGTACAAAATCAACATGGCAAGAAGATTAAAGCACTTCGATCTGATCGAGGAGGTGAATATCGGAGTCAGGAATTTGAGGATCATCTCAGAGAATGTGGAATAGTTTCACAACTGACTCCTCCGGGAACTCCTCAATGAAATGGAGTGTCCGAAAGGAGGAATCGAACCTTATTGGATATGGTTCAATCGATAATGAGTCAAACAAGTCTTTCAATGTCTTTCTGGGGTTACGCTCTTGAGATTGCCGCATTCAAACTGAACATGATTCCATCCAAAGTGGTTCAAAAGATGCAATATGAGATGTGGACGGGAAAAAAAATCCCAAGTTGTGTTTTCTTAAAATTTGGGGATATGAGACTTATGTCAAACATCAGTTTCCCGATAAACTCAGACCCAAATCTGACAAGTGCCTATTTGTGGGATATCCTAAGGAAACTAAGGGATATTACTTTTACCACCCATCGGAGAATAAAGTGTTTGTTGCTCACAATGGAGCCTTCTTGGAAAGAAAGTTTGTCTCTATGAGAAGCAGTGGGAGCAAAGTACAACTCGAAGAAATTCGAGACCTACCTATAGTTGCAGAACCTATGATGGAGGAACAAACAAGGTGAGCTTGAAAATACAACAGACTCAATGTAGATCTAAGAGATACGGATTTCTCGTGTCTAATGATGATGATGTGACATTCATAGATGATGAAGCCACGTCCTACCAAGATGCTATGAAGAGTCCTGACTCTCAGAAATGGTTAGAGGCCATGAGAGCCGAGATGCAATCCATGCAAGACAATTAAGTTTGGAACTTGAATGATCCATCCGAAGGCTTGAAGACCATCGGATGTAAGTGGGTCTTTGAGAAAAAGACTGACGTGGATGAAAAGGTAAATGGATGTAAAAACAGCTTTCCTAAACGGAAATCTGACCGAGGAGGTGCAACCCGAGGGTTTTGTCGATCCTAAGAAATTCTGGTAAGGTTTGTAAGATTCAGAAATCCATCTATGGATTGAAGAAAGCATCTCGAAGTTATAACCTTCATTTTGATGAAGTCATCAGAAGTTTTGATTTTACCAAAAGTGAAGGTGACCCTTGTGTTTACATGAAGTTCAGTGGGAGCACGGTAGTATTCCTGGTGCTTTACGTAGATGACATATTACTCATGGGAAATGATGTCCCAACATTATTGAACGTCAAGAAATTGTTGGGAGATAGTCTCTCGATGAAGGACCTAGGAGAAGCCTCCTACATACTAGGAATCGGGATCTATAAAGATAGATCTAGAAGACTTATAGGTCTGAGTCAAAGTACATACATAGACCAGGTCATGAAAGGGTTCAGAATTCAAGAATCCAAGAAAGGATTTTTGCCCTTGTCACATGGCGTTTCTCTCAGTAAGACACAATGTCCTACAAGTGAGCAGGAACGAAAACGCATGAATAAGATCCCATATGCTTCGGCTATAGGATCTATCATTTATGCCATGATATGTACTAGACCGGATGTATCATACTCATTGAGCGCAACAAATAGGTTTTAGTCTAATCCTGGTGAAAGTCACTGGATAGCTATTAAAAGTGCTGGAAAATCCATAGCCATGGACATTACATGCGTAGCGGAACCTATGGATATAACCCGCCCTTGGATCTACGTTAAGGGAATAAAAGTACGAGATTAACCATTAAAATATATACCTCGGATCTTCCTGATCCGCGAGATGAAGAACGGATGTAGGTCTGAACTATTCTTGACACGCAACCATCTCCTTCCTGAAGCTAAGCTCGCGAAACTCCTTCCTGATGCTCGGCTTGAAGAACTCCTTCTTGAAGCTCGGCTCAAGAAACTCCTTCTTTTCCTAGGGATGAAGATATATTGCTCGCAAGTTCTCAAGATAGAGAACCTCTACTCCTATCCACGCGAACTTCACACGAACGGAATAATCGGACTTGGCTAGACAAGTCCGGAAATACTTTCCGAATATCTCTCAAAACTTTGTCGATCTTTTCAGTGTAATAGATGACCTCTAAGGCTTCTGAGTTGTGTGTCAAGTAGAGAGACTATGCCCTTCTATTTATACTAGAGGGAGAGGCGAACAATTGCTCAGTTACCATAACTAAAACCCTAATCTGCGCCTATTCCGTTGCCAACGGAACTATGCCGTTGCCAACATAATGGATATTTCCATAACAGAATACTTGGGAGCTAAGGTTATTATAGTTTCCATATATATTCCGTTGGGAACGGAACTATTCCGTTGCCAACAGAATGGCACTATTTTGTTCAATCAATTATCTAATAATTGATTATTTCGTTCACCAATTTATACATCATATGTATTAACTGCTTTGAGGCATATTCATCCCGTATGAATGGATTTCATTGTGTGACCGTGTAGGTTCCATTTAACGATGTAAGTCATGAGTGACCTCTAGACTGATGTATTAAGACATTATTATTGCCCTAGGCCAAATGGAACCTACACGGTCACACATTGAACTCGATTCGTACGGGATGAATATGCCTCAAAATTAGTTATACATATGATGTATAAATTAGTGAACGAAATAATAAATTATTGGATAATTGATTGAACAAAACAGTACCATTCCGTTGTCAACGGAATAGTTCCGTTCCCAACGGAATAGACATGGAAACTCTAATAACCTTAGCTGCCAAGTATTCTGTTATGGAAATACCTATTCCGTTGGCAACAGAATAGTTCCATTGGCAACGGAATAGGCGCAGATTAGGATTTTTAGTTATGGTAACTGAGAAATCGTTCGCCTCTCTCTCTAGTATAAATAGAAGGGTAGAGTCTCTCTATTAAATACACAACTCAGAAACCTTAGAGGCCGTTTATTACACAGAAAAGAGAGAGAAAGTTTTGAGAGATATTCGGAAAGAATTTTCGAACTTGTCTAGCCAAGTCCGGTTATTTCGAACATTTGATGTTCGCGTGGATACGAGTAGAGGTTCTCTATCTTGAGAACTTGCGAGCGATCAATCTTCATCCCTAGGAGAAGCAAGGAGGTCGCGAGTCGAGCTTCATGAAGGAGAAGGTTGCAAGTCAGGAAAAGTTCAGACCTACATCCGTTCTTCGTCTCACGGATCAGGAAGATCCGAGGTATAAATTTTAATAGTTAATCTCGTACTTTTATTCCCTTAACGTAGATCCTAGGGCGGGTTAAATCCATAGGTTCCGCTGTGCATGTAACGTACATGACTATGGATTTCCCAACATAGACCTACATCCATTTTTCGTCTCGCGGATCAGGAAGATCGGAGGTATAAATTTTAATAGTTAATCTCGTACTTTTATTTCCTTAACGATGATCCTAGGGCGGGTTTGAACCCGTAGGTTCCGCGCATATGTAACGTACATGGCTACGGGCTCCATAAGATGAAAAACTGTGTCAAACCCAGCACGAGATCAAAAATAGCTGTCAAAAGTGGCCCATGCAATATTGGAGACCACCGCCACAAGGGTCCGATATCAAATAAGGAACATAGGCTGATACCATAGGAAAAATAGATGAGGCAAGACCAGATCGGAAATCGTTGTCACAGAAGGGCCAATATGAGCTCAAGAAATGTCCATCACAAAATGCCGATATCAGGTTAGATGGAAACGACACAAGAGGCCGGTGCAAAGGTTTTGTTCCTCAAACAGAATTCACGGGAGCATTCAAAATTGGTGATGAAGAAGTCCAACGAAGAGAGGAGAGAGAAGAAGGTACATAATGGGATCATCTACATCGTTGTGGCCCGACATTATGGCGGTAAGGTTTCAGTCTCCAACCACCAAGGAGGGCACCATTCACTCGCTATCTATAGAGAAAGAGGGTTGGATGGAGTGACTAGGGTTTCGTACCCTTAAGAAAGAGGTTTTGGTCGAAACCACTATAGAGTGGATCACTAAAACCACCAAGATCACAGCCATGCACACAATCATATACACGTTAATACAAATGTTTCCTTATATTCATGACTTAATTGCCAAGAAATCAAGCCATAGACTTGTCATACACCATCTCATGGTGACGATCATATATGACAGCCAAATAATTTTGTAACTAATATATAACAAATATAACAATTATATTTGCATATAATTCTTGAAACAATATAATTAAAATCGACATACTTTGATTTTACATCATTTTATTTGTTTTTTGTGTGTGACCTTGTAAGTTTACTTAATATTGGCAACAAACTTTAAGTTCGTAAATCATAAGTAGTCTCTAGCAAGACATTATTGTTGGAAAATCCATAGCCATGTACGTTACATGCGCAACGGAACCTATGGATTTAACCCGCCCTAGGATCTACGTTAAGGGAATAAAAGTACGAGATTAACTATTAAAATTTATACCTCGGATCTTCCTAATCCGCGAGATGAAGAACGGATGTAGGTCTGAACTATTCTAACTCGTAACTGTCTCCTTCCGAAGCTCGGCTCGCCAAGCTCCTTCCTGTTGCTAGGCTCGAAGAACTCCTTCTTGAAGCTCAACTCGAGAGACTCCTTCTTCTCCTAGGGATGAAGATAGATCGCTCGCTAGTTCTCAAGGTAGTGAACCTCTACTCGTATCCACGCGAACTTCACTCAAACGGAATATCCGGACTTGCCTAGACAAGTCCGGAAATACTTTTCGAATATCTCTCAAAACTCTCTCTCTTTTATGTGTAAAGACGGCCTCTTAGGCTTCTGAGTTGTATGTCAAATAGAAAGATCCTGCCCTTCTATTTATACTAGAGAGAGAGGCGAACGATTGCTCAGTTACCGTAACTAAAACCCTAATCTACGCCTATTCCGTTGTCAACGGAACTATTCCGTTGCCAACAGAATGGGTATTTCCATAATGAAATACTTGGCAGCTAAGGTTATTACAGTTTCCATATATATTTCGCAGGGAACGGTGTTTTGTTCAATCAATTATCCAATAATTGATTATTTCGTTCACCAAATTATACATCATATGTATAACTGTTTTGAGGCATATTCATCCTGTACGAATGGAGTTCATTGTGTGACCATGTAGGTTCCATTTAACGCTGGCAACGATTTTCTAAAGATCGTAAGTCATGAGTAACCTCTAGACTAATGTCAGGACTACCCATGTTAAATGAAATGATCAGTGATCGTAAACCTATCTGAATAGACATTTGCTTATTCCTTTTGTTCTATGATATACGTCTTGATCACAAGGCATGGTAATATGTCATCCTTGAGTTTGATCAAAGTCTCTTTCCCGATCGAGAATTAGACTGAGTAAATACAAAATGATATTAACAACACATGTTAATCCATTTTGAGCATGGCCATGCATTTCCTTCAGTCCTAGGTCATCAGGGGGCCTAGAGATATCTCCCTCATGACGAGAGGAACAAATCCCATCTTGGTCACTCACATTCCTTGTCATGATTCAGTGCATACCTAACGATGACCCTAATGATCATCCCGTTACGGATGACGTAAGATCATATTAAAGTATGCAGTTCCTCATACAGGAATCCATGGTGACCTCAGGTCATAGGAACAAGCACACTATTCATATGAGAATCACTAATGACATATACCATGCATATTCTCATAGTGTCGTCAGTCCAGTACGTGTTCTCTAACACGTACCTATATTCCAGAGTTGACATTTTTATGTCCATGATCAGCAGAACATGATCATCCAGCATGCGAATTTACTAGTGTGGATATGTAGCTTCTTACTTCAAGTATGTCTATCTCTATAAACATCCTACATATCACTAAGGACTGTTTAGAATGTCATTCGTTGGTTCACAGTTCTACTATCAGAATCACGTATTCTTGACGACGTGAACCCGAAGTGTCATTCTTGGTTGATATAACAAATATACATTCACAACCCATACACACATATATATAAGAAACAACCTTTATTGAATAAATGATAATGTCTTAATATATAATGTAATTCCTAGCACAAATACATTTGGCCTAGGGCACCAATCCTATAGTCTCCCACTTTCATTAGGCCAATTCTAAGCATCTTATGCCCATAGACCTAACATGACCCTCATGCTTCGCTTGTGGGAGTGGTTTAGTTAATGGATCGGCGACATTGTCGTCCAATGGCACTCTACACATTTTAACATCACCCCTTTGTATGATCTCTCTGATTAGATGGAAGCGTCGCAGTATGTGCTTGGACTTTTGGTGAGATCTCGGTTTCTTTGTTTGTGCGATCGCTCCATTGTTGTCACAATATAGATCCAATGGTTCCGAGATACTCGGAACTACTCTTAGCTCCTCCAAAAAGTTCTTTATCCAAACAACTTCTTTAGCCGCTTCTGCAGCGGCTATATACTCTGCTTCCGTTGAAGAATTTGCCACAGTACATTCTTGGAACTCTTCCATGTCACTGTGCCTCCATTTAGGCAAAATAAATAACCTGATTGCGATCTGAAGTCATCTGAGTCTGTCTGGAAGCTTGCGTCGGTGTAACCCTTTACAACGAGCTCGCCTTCCTGACTTAAGGATTCTTTTAACAGCTATCAAGTGATTTTCACCTGGATTCGACTGAAACCTGCTTGTTGCGCTTAATGAGTATGACACATCCGGTCTAGTACATATCATGACATACATGATAGATCCTATAGCGGAAGCATATGGGATATTAGTCATACATCTTCGTTCCTGCTCACATGTAGGACACTGTGTCTTACTAAGAGACACGCCATGTGACATGGGCAAAAATCCTTTCTTGGATTCTTGCATTCTGAACCGTTTCATTACCTTGTCTATGTATGTACTTTGACTCAGACCTATAAGCCTTCTAGATCTATCTCTATAGATCCTGATTCCTAGCACGTAGGAGGCTTCTCCTAGGTCTTTCATCGAGAAACTATCTCCCAATAATTTCTTGACGTTCAATAATGTCGGGATGTCATTTCCCATGAGTAATATGCCTTCTACGTAAAGCACCAGGAATACTGCACTGCTCCCACTGAACTTCATGTAAACACAAGGCTCACCTTCACTTTTGGTAAAACCAAAACTTTTGATGACTTCATCAAAACGAAGGTTCCAACTTCGAGATGCTTGCTTCAATCCATAGATGGATTTCTGAAGCTTGCAAACCTTACCAGAATTCTTAGGATCGACAAAACCCTGGGTTGCATCATATGAACGTCCTTGGTTAGATTTCCAATTAGGAAAGCTGTTTTGACATCCATTTGCCATATTTCATAGTCATAATACTGCTATGGCTAATAGAATTCTGATGGATTTAAGCATACTACAGGTGAGAAAGTTGCGTCATAGTCAATACCATGAACTTGTTTGAAACCTTTCGCCACAAGCCTTGCTTTCCATCCACGTCAGTCTTCTTCTTGAAGACCCATTTGCATCCGATGGTTTTCAAGCCTTCGGATGGGTCAATCAAATTCCAAACTTGATTGTCTTGCATGGATTGCATCTCGACTCTCATGGCCTCTAACCATTTATGAGAGTCGGGACTCTTCATAGCATTTTGGTAGGACGTGGGTTCATCATTTATGAATGTCACATCATCATCATTAGACACGAGAAATCCGTATCTCTCGGGCTCATGAAGAATCCTACTAGATTTATGTTGAGTCTGTTGTGTTTCAAGCTCACCAACTCTTTGAGAGCTTGTTCGGTCTTCTATCACGGGTTCTGCCACTATAGGTGGGTCTCGAATTTCTTCGAGTTGCACTTTACTCCCACTGCTTCTCATAGAGATAAACTCTCTTTCCAAGAAGGCTCCATTGTGAGAAACAAACACTTTGTTCTCTGATGGGTGGTAAAAGTAATATCCTTTGGTTTCCTTAGGATATCCCACAAACAGGCACTTATCAAATTTGGGTCCGAGTTTATCGGGAAACTAACGTTTGACATAAGTCTTACATCCCCAAATTTTAAGAAAAGACAACTTGGGGCTTTTCCCCGTCCATATCTCATATGGCATGTTTTGAACCGCTTTGGATGGAATCCTGTTCAGTATGAATGCGGCAGTCTCAAGAGCGTAACCCCAGAAAGACATTGAAAGACTCATTTGACTCACCATCGATCGAACCATATCCAATAAGGTTCGATTCCTCCTTTCGGACACTCCATTCCACTGAGGAGTTCCTGTAGGAGCCAGTTTTGAAACTATTCCACATTCTCTGAGATGATCCTCAAATTCCTGACTCAGATATTTGCCTCCTCGATTAGATCGAAGTGCTTTAATCTTCTTGCCAAGTTGATTTTGTACTTCATTCTTAAATTCTATGAACACTTTTAATGATTCAGACTTGTGGTTCATTAGGTGGACATAACCATATCTACTGAAGTCGTCGGTGAAAGTTATGAAGTATCGATACCGACCTCTAGCGGCCGTACTCATTGGTCCACATACATCAGTATGTATGAGTTCTAATAAGTCATTGACCCATTCTCTTACTTTTGTGAAGGGTTTCTTAGTCATCTTGCCAAGTAAACAAGACTCGCACGTCTCAAATGATTCCAAATACAATGAGTCTAAAAGTCCTTGAAAGTGGACTTTAGAAATGCATTTCTCATTTATATGGCCAAAGCGACAGTGCCAGAGGTACGTTGTATTTGAGTCATTCGGTTTAAATCATTTAGTGTTAATGTTATATATGGACTTATAACTCTCTTTCTTAAGATCTAGCACGTAAAGACTTCTTTCTAATAGAACATTTCAATAGAAGAGATTATCCTTTAAGATAGAACAATTATTATTCTCAATAAAAAATTTATAACCATCCAAAGCTATACTAGAAATAGAAATAATATATCTGCTCATAGCAGGTACAAAATAACAATTATTAAGTACTAATACAAGTCCACTAGGCAAAGTCAGTAAATAAGTTCCTACCGCTAATGCAGCAACTCTTGCTCCATTTCCCACACGCAGTTCGACTTCGCCCTTAGCTAATCTTCTACTCCTTTGTAGTCCCTACACATCATTATAAATGTGAGTACCACATCCGGTATCCAATACCCAAGATTTAGGAGTAAGTGAATTAGTTTCAATAACAAAAATACCTGAAGCGGTAGTCACACTACCCTTCTTGATTTCGTCCTGATAGAGTTTGCAGTTTCTCTTCCAATGGCCAAACTTGTTGCAATGGAAGCAAACTCCCTCTTTGTCTTTCTTGATCTTAGGTTCAGACAACACCTTGCCTTTTCCCTTGCTCTTGTTCCCGGTCTTCTTACCCTTCATCTTGTGAACCATTAGAACGTCTTTGACAACATTTGTCTTCATGTCCTCCTGTGAGTTCTTAAGCATCCCATGCAACTCGGTGATGGATTTCTCCATCTGATGCATATTATAGTTCATGATGAATTGCTCAAAACTAGGAGGTAAAGACCCGATAATTATGTCAACAGCCAATTCTCTGGGCATAGGTGAACCAAGCCTCTCCAATTGATCAAGATAGCTCTTCATCTTGAGTACATGAGCACTCACAGATGAACCTTCAGCCATCTTTGTGTCAGTCAGAGAGACCGTCACTTTGTAGCGCTCAACTCTAGCCTGCTCTTGGAACATTTCCTTGAGAGTTACGATCATATCGTAAGCACCCATATCCTCTAGTTGCTTCTGAAGCTCGGAGGTTATGGTCGCTAGCATGAGACAAGCTATCTCTGTGTCCTCCTTAACGTATTTAGCATACGCATCTCGGGCAGCCCTTGTAGCTCACTGTTCTGGTTCCTCTGGGTAAGCCTCTTCTATGACATACAGTTTATTGTCAGCCTTGAGAACAATTCTCAGGTTTCTAAACTAGTCAAGGAAGTTAGACCCATTGAGCTTATCCTTCTCAAGGATAGATCGCAAATTCAACCCCGTTGAATTATTATTTGCCATTATTCTACAAGTTAAAATGTAAAGTTCCATTATTATTTATTCATTGGGGTTGTTTTGTTTTGGTGTTTCTTAAAATGTACTCCCACTATTTTTTTTCAAATCAACCACCTTCAGTAGTATTGATTCGGAAACATCAAATGAATAAGGTTTCATAGCGAGTCAAGATCCGTATTTTATTGAGTATTAAGTGTGCTTTGGCGCAACCCTCAATACACAACTATTTAGGTAGGAACACTTCTAATTGTATCATATACAACTCTTTCCTTTTATGGAATGAGCATCATATGCCCGGTGTATGATTATCAGTGAAATAAAATCCAGCACACTCAGCTTTGGCATGACCCATGCTGGACGCCATTTCCTGCGTACCCTCCTTTACAAAGACAATCCTCCATATGCTCAGCTTTGGCATGATCTACATGGAAGACTGTCTAAGTACCGAGGGTTTCAGTGACATGGGGGGCACTTCTTTACTTAACATTCTGAAGGATTTTATTTTAGATTCATAAATATAAACATCACAGAAACAAGATCTCACGAGCGATCATGAGGTTCCTAATTCTAGATCTATCTCTAGATTGCAGAAGTAATCTTCAACGAACCCCTCGTTGTGTGTGCGTAGATCCAATGCCATCTTCTGAAGATTGCATCAAGATCTCTTGCCTTGAAGTCTTGAAATAATATCTATCCTAACAACTATCCTATTGCTAGAAAAGGTAATTTACAAATTTGGACAAATCACAGGTTGCCTTAATTACAACTTTGGACAACTCACTGGTTGCCATAGATATTAAATAAAATTACAAGCATTCACACACAAGATTACATCACAGAAAAATCACAGATCTAAAGCTCATACCATATTTGTATATTTAAATTCCATGTATAACAAAAATTAGGGTTTCTCGCAAAATCAGCATTATTCTGTTGGAACGGAACTATTCCGTTCTCAACGGAAGTACTCCGTTCTCAACGAAGACATGCTGGAAATTCGTATCTTCTTTTGTTTTAGTTCCGTTTCCAAAATGGATTTCGAAAAACTATTTTTCGAAACTCCAGAGAATCATAATATCCAATATTATATTCTTAGAAACTATTTCCGTGATCTTTTGAAATAATATTTTCAAAACCCTAAAATTTATTATACTAGAATTTATTAAATTTTAAATATTTAATCGACGATTATTTCCTTAACGAACGCTCTGATGCCATTGTTGGGAAATCCATAGCCATGTACGTTACATGTGAAGTGGAACCTATGGATTTAACCCGCCCTAGGATCTACGTTAAGGGAATAAAAGTACGAGATTAGCCATTAAAATTTATACCTGGGATCTTCCTGATCCGCGAGATGAAGAACGGATGTAGGTCTGAACTATTCCGACTCATAATCGTCTCCTTCCGAAGCTCGGCTCACCAAGCTCCTTCCTGTTGCTAGGCACGAAGAACTCCTTCTTGAAGCTCAACTCGCTAAACCCTTTCTTAAAGCTCGGCTCGAGAGACTCCTTCTTCTCCTTGGGATGAAGATAGATCGCTCGCTAGTTCTCAAGGTAGAGAACCTCTATTCGTATCCATGCGAACTTCACTCGAACGGAATATCCGGACTTACCTAGACAAGTCCGGAAATACTTTCCGAATATCTCTCAAAAATCTCTCTCTCTTTTCTGTGTAAAGACGGCCTCTTAGGCTTCTGAGTTGTATGTCAAATAGAGAGACTCTGCCCTTCCATTTATACTAAAGAGAGAGGCGAACGATTGCTCAGTTACCATAACTAAAACCCTAATATGCGCCTATTTCGTTGCCAACGGAACTATTCCGTTGCCAACAGAATGGGTATTTCCATAATGAAATACTTGGTAGCTAAGGTTATTACAGTTTCCATATATATTTCGCAGGGAACGGTGTTTTATTCAATCAATTATCCAATAATTGATTATTTCGTTCACCAAATTATACATCATATGTATAACTGTTTTGAGGAATATTCATCATGTACGAATGGAGTTCATTGTGTGACCGTGTAGGTTCCATTTAACGCTGGTAATGATCTTCTAATGATCGTAAGTCATGAGTAACCTCTAGACTGATGTCATGACTATCCATGTTAAATGAAATGATCAGCGATCGTAAACCTATCTGAATAGACGTTTGCTTAGTCCTTTTGTTCTACGATATACGTCTTGATCACAATGCACGTTAATATGTCATCATTTAGTTTGATCAAAGTCTCTTTCCTGATCGAGAATTAGACTGAGTAAATACAAAATGATATTAACAACACATGTTAATCCATTTTGAGCATGGCCATGCATTTCCTTCAGTCCTAGTTCATCAGGGGGCCCAGAGATATCTCCCTCATGACGAGAGGAACAAATCCCATCTTGGTCACTCACATTCCTTGTCATGATTCAGTGCATACCTAACGATGACCCCAATGATCATCCCGTTACGGATGACGTAAGATCATATTAAAGTATGCAGTTCCTCATACAGGAATCCATGGTGACCGCAGGTTGTAGAAACAAGCACACTATTCATATGAGAATCACTAATGACATATACCATGCATATTCTCATAGTGTCGTCAGTCCAGTACGTGTTCTCTAACACGTACCTATATTCCAGAGTTGACATTTCTATGTCCATGATCAGCAGAACATGATCATCCAGCATGCGAATATACTACTGTGGATATGTAGCTTCTTACTTGAAGCATGTCTATCTCTATAAACATCATACATATCACTTGGGACAGTTTAGAATGTCATTCGTTGGTTTGCAGTTCGACTATCAGAATCACGTATTCTGATGACGTGAACCCGAAGTGTCATTCTTGGTTGCTATAACAAATATAGATTCACAACCCATACACACAGATATATAAGAAACAACCTTTATTGAATAAATAATAATGTCTTAATACATAATCCATTTCCTAGCGCAAATACATTTGGCCTAGGGCACTAATCCAACAATTATGACTACCCAAATTAAGTAAATGATCGGCAATCATAACCTAACCAAATAGATAAATTCATATTTCTTTTGTTCTATGATATACATGTTGATCACAAGGAATTAATAATGTCATCATTTAGTTTGATCAACGTCTCTTTCCTGATTAAGAATTAGATTGAATAAATACAAAATAATATTAACAATACATGTTAATCCATTTTGAGCATGATCATATATTTTCTTCAGTCTTAGTTCATCAAGGGGGCCAGAGATATCTCCCTCGTGACGAGAGGAATAAATCTCATTTTGGCCACTGATATTTCTCGTCATGATTCAGTGTATACCTAATGATGACCCTAATGATCATCCCGTTATGGATGACGTTGAATTATATTAAACTATGCAGTTCGACATATAGGAATCCATCATGGCAAGCACACTATTCATATGAGAATCACTAATGCCATGAGCAATGCATATTCTCATAGTTCGGTCAGTCCAATACATATTCTCTAACACGTACCTATTGATGGTATCATGTCCTAGGCCAGAGTATTTGTGACCTGGGTTGACGGATTGAATTAACAAAAAATATAATTATTCTAAGATATTTAATATAATATGTGCGTACAGATTATTTTAATATAATTAAAGTAGACCATGAATATGCAATTCAACTTTATGTCATCAAAGTGCGTGACTTTGATAATAAAACTATAAAGTGTTATGAATGCTATTCTAAATGTACACCAGTATGGTAGTTGACTGATGATCGTGTTTTACTGATCATGGATATTAGAGAGCATATACTGGACTGACTAGCCATGAGAATGCTACATGGTTTACGTCATAAGCGATTCTTATTACATGGCGTATTTATAGTGTTTGACCTTAGATTGTTTCGGTTGCCAACTTGAGTAATTTTATACTTTAACATATAACACTGCCTTTAACCGGGTGGTCATAATGATTATGATTCTCTATATAATGAATCACGTAGAGGGATGAGTGCAATCAAGAAGGGATTTGCTCCTCTCATTAAATGAAAGAGATATCTTTAGGCCTCTTGATGAATCAAACTGAAGAAATGCATGGCCATGCTCAAATAAATTAATAAGAGTTATTAATGTCATTTGTTT
Source organism: Juncus inflexus (assembly GCA_024447665.1). Classification (NCBI taxonomy): domain Eukaryota; kingdom Viridiplantae; phylum Streptophyta; class Magnoliopsida; order Poales; family Juncaceae; genus Juncus; species Juncus inflexus. The sequence continues at coordinate 7,066,454 of JAJHPC010000012.1, read as the reverse complement.
TGTTCAGTTTATTTCGGGATCAAGAAATATTAATTCGATTAATATAAGGATGACATATTATATGCCTTATGATCGATATAGATATCGAGTATCAAAGGGACTAATACATGATTGTTGATTAGGTAATCGGATCACCGATATTCACTTAAATTAGGTAGTCATGATGGCTTGTTAGAGTCCGCTTATGATTTATAGACTGTTAAGTCTATTGCCAACATTAAATGAATCTACATGGTCACAAACAAAGAACAAACTGAAACAGGCACAGAAAATCCTAACGACTAATATAATGAGTTACATAGGAATATCACAAATTATATTGTCATCTCATGTGTGATAAGATGTGAAGCATATATATATATAAATATATATATATATATATATATATATATATATATATATATATATATATATATATATATATATATATATATATATATATATTACGGATACAAAAGATTAAATTATCTAGAAGATTCTAGATGATGACATATGGATAAGGATGAGTGATGTCATATACATCTCTTGGTGTGAAGAGATATATCTCCTCACCTCTATATAAGAATATAGAGTGTTCCAAAATTTAGTACCACATTATTCTCTCTCTCTCTCTCTCTCTCTCTCTCTCTCTCTCTCTCTCTCATAATAGTCAATTCTCTTTTGTGTGATAAAAGAGAGAAGTTCTTCATTTTACTTTGTATGACAAAATAATGAAATGGTACCTTCCTTTTGTATGACATAAATGAAAGGATGTAATTATATGGGAGAAATTACATATCTTTTGTGAGACAAAATAAGAAGAAGAAAAATGAGTTTTTCTTGTGCAAGAGAAGAACAAGCTACTAGCATATATATTGTTCTTCTTCCCGTTTTAACAATGTTTGTGTAGATACCGGTAGAGGCGTTCGTACTTTCGGCGCTTGTGATCTATTCGGCCTAAGAAGATGAGAACGGGTTGTTTGAAGTTTTTGGTGGAGATGAGTTGCGTATATGTTTGGTGGCGTACGCACGATACAACCTAGACGACCTTGATGGACGAAAAATTGGTTAGGACGGTAATCGGTTTAAAGGCGCTTAGACAACACGCATGGTTTGAGCATCACGGATTAAGCATAATCCGAAAGATATCTTTAAGTTTTGTTTCTTTGATTTAACCGATATGCATGGATTCTCGGGATGGGTTTTGGGAGAAATTTTATTTTCCGCTGCGTTATGCACTTTCGAATCCCAACACCTATATTCCAGACTTGACATTCCAATGTCCATGATCAGCAGAACATGATCATCGAGTCTACGAATATACTAGAGTAGATATGTAGTTTCTTACTTGAAGTATGTTATCTATATAAACATCTTATATATCACTAGGGACAGTTTAGAATGCCATTTGTTAGTTCACAATTCTACTATCAGAATCACGTATTCTGATGACGTGAACCCGAAGTGTCATTAATGGTCAATTTAATATATGTGAATATATTAGTCAATCATACACTCATTCATATATAAACTTAATAAACACATTTCTCATAATCTAACATTTAGTTTAACACTTTCATCTAGGACATAATTCTTTCATGCCTAGCACCCAGATTAGAGTGGCCGATCGACCTTTTTTCCTTTTCTTAGAGAGAGATATATTGGACCACTCTGGAATAAGATTCCTATCCATATATTCGAAAAAATTGTTCATTACTTGAACCAAACGATTCGGATTTAAGTATATCATTTAATATATATAGCGGTTGAATAATTGAAGTGATGTAAACACTTTAAAATGCTCAAAGAGAGGTGAAATTAAGTGAAGGGGTGGGTTAATTTCATAACACTTCTAACTTTAATTAAGCAATATAATGAAATCATTTCTTTTAATGTCTCTTTACTCGTGTGCCTTACCTATCTAAATTTTAATAGATATCTAGGCCCGAAAGAGACCGAAGGTGTTAACCATGTATTTTTATACACTACAACAAAAAACGCATCTTAGACCGGTTTAATTTTTGCGTTAGACTGGGTAGACCAGTGCTAAGGCACGCCTTAGACCAGTTACGCATCTGGTCGTTAGGTTGCTATGGTAAGTGAACGTTTGAGCGGTTAGGGGGCCGGTGGGTAAATTATTAGACCGGTCTACTAGACCGGTTTTACTTGTGGTAAAGCGCGTTACTTTTTCAGATTTTTCCTCCTATTAAATGAGTTTAATCCGTTGGTAGAAGTGACCTTTTTCTTTGGATGGGTACAATGTTAGAACAGTTATGGCCGGTGTTACAAGAGTTCTCATCCAATTTCATATATAAAATTATGAAATAATAAATCAATTCAAAAAATATATATAATTCATAACAAATGTAAGAGATTAACTATTAAAAGTTATACCTCGGATCTTCCTGATCGACGAGAGGAAGAACGGATGTAGGTCTGAACTTTTCTGTCTTGCACCCTTCTCCTTCCTGAATCTCGACTCCACGAACCTTCTTGCTTCTCCTAGGGATGAAGAATGATCGCTCGCAAGTTCTCAAGTTAGAGAACCTCTACTCGTATCCACATGAACTTCAGACGCATGGAATAACCGGACTCGGCTAGATGAGTCCGGAAATACTTTTCGAAAAATTATTTTCTATCTGAATGCAGGCACAATTTTCAAAATTAGTTTCATAAATCTAGTAGCGGACAACTAGGAGATGGTTTTACAAAAAGAATAGAACAATTGAATAAATAATGAGTGAGATCTAAGCGTTCAAAGTTGGAGTCACAAGACTGAAACATAAGTTGTTTGAAAATATGCCCATTGTAATTTAAGGATTTCTTCCATTACGGGCTCTCTTCTTGCCTCCTTGTTCTTTTGATCCACTCAATACAAAGAAAATAACTATCATTTAAAGATTCCTAATGCTCTTGTGCGATTAGATTTGAAGAAAAATTCGATAAAAATTCTTCCATCTCCTGTTTGCTAAATGTGGACCGCAAAAATAAGTTCCTATGGCTAATGTAGCAACTCTTGCTCCATTTCCCACACGCAGGTCGACTTCGCCCTCAGCTAATCTTCTACTCCTTTGTAGTCCTTGTACATCATTACAAATGTGAGTACCACATCCGGTATCCAATACCAAAGATTTAGGAGTAAGTGAATTAGTTTCAATAACAAAAATACCTGAAGCGGTAGTCACACTACCCTTCTTGATTTTGTCCTGATAGAGTTTGCAGTTTCTCTTCCAATGACCAACCTTGTTGCAATGGAAGCAAACTCCCTCCTTGTCTTTCTTGATCTTAGGTTTAGGCAACACCTTGCCTTTACCCTTGCTCTTGTTCCCGGTCTTCTTACCATTCTTCTTGTGAACTATTAGGACATCTTTGATAACATTTGTCTTCATGTCCTCCTGTGCGTTCTTAAGCATCCCATGCAACTCGGTGATGGATTTCTCCATCTGATGCATATTATAGTTCATGATGAATTGCTTAAAACTAGGAGGCAACGACCCGAGAATTATGTCAACAGCCAATTCTCTGGGCATAGCTGACCCAAGCCTCTCCAAATGATCAAGATAACTCTTCATCTTGAGTACATGAGCACTCACAGATGAACCTTCAACCATCTTCGTGTCAGTAAGAGAGACGGTCGCTTTGTAGCACTCAACTTTATCCTGCTATTGGAATATTTCCTTGAGAGTTATGATCATATTGTAAGCCCTCATGTCCTCCAGTTGCTTCTGAAGCTCGGAGGTCATGGTCGCTAGCATGAGACAAGCTATCTCCGTGTCGTCCTTGGCGTATTTAGCATATGTGTCTTGGGCAGCCCTTGTGGCTCCCTATTATGGTTCCTCTGGGTAAGCCTCTTTTAGGACATACAGTTTATTATCAACCTTGAGAACAATTCTCAAGTTTCTAAACCAGTTAAGGAAGTTAGACCCATTGAGCTTATCCTTCAACCCAAGGATAGATCGCAAATTCAACCCAGATGAATTATTATTTGCCATTATTCTACAAGTTAGAATATAAAGTGCCATTATTATTTTATTCATTGGGTTTATTTTGTTTCGGTGTTTCTTATATTGTACTCCCACTATTTTTCTTCAAATCAACCACCTTCAGTAGTATTGATTCGGAAACTTCAAATGAATGAGGTTTCATAGTGAGTCAAGATCGGTATTTCATTGAGTATTAAGTGCGCTTTGGCGCAACCCTCAATACACAACTATTTAGGTAGGAATATTTCCAGTTGTATCATATACAAATCTTTCCTTTTATAGAATGAGTATCATATGCCCGGTGTATTATTCCATCTTGTGCCCTGAGCCCAAGTCCGACTTGCTTGCTCAGTTAAGTTTAACTATGTATGATTATCAGTAAAATAGAGTCCAGCACACTCAGTTTTGACATGACCCATGCTGGACGCCATTTCCCGGATACCCTCCTTTGCAAAGATAATCCTCCATATGCTCAACTTTGGCATGACCCACATGGAAGACTGTCTAAGTACTGAGGGCTTCAGTGACATGGGGGGCACTTCCTTACTTAACATTCTGAAAGATTTTATTTTAGAGTTATAAATATAAACATCACATAAACTAAGTTAAATATGGTATGAGCCTAATCTTCACGAGCGATCATGAGGTTCCTAATTCTAGATCTATCTCTAGATTGCAGGAGTAATCTTCCACGAACCCTTCGTTGTGTGTGCGAAGAGGCAATGCCATCTTCCGAAGATTGCGCCAAGATCTCTTGCCTTGAAGCCTTCAAATAAAATCTATCCTAACAACTACCCTATTGCTAGAAAAGGTAATTTACAAATTTGGACAACTCACAGGTTACCATAATTACAACTTTGGACAACTCACTAGTTGCCATAGATATTAAATAAAATTACAAGCATTCACACACATGATTACATCACAGAATAATAACAGATCTAAAGCTCATACCATATTTGTATATTTAAATTCCATTTATTATACTACAATTTACTAAATTTTAAATATGTAATCGATGATTATTTCCTTAACGAACGCTCTGATGCCACTTTTCGGAAATCCATAGCCATATACGTTACATGCACAGCGGAACCTATGAATTTAACCCGTCCTAGGATCTACGTTAAGGGAATAAAAGTACGAGATTAACTATTAAAATTTATAGCTCGGATCTTCCTGATCCATGTGACGAAGAACGGATGTAGGTCTGAACTTTTCTGACTTGCAACCTTCTCCTTCCTGAAAATCAAGTCGCGAGCTCCTTGCTTCTCCTAGGGATGAAGATCGATCGCTCGCAAGTTCTCAAGATAGAGAATCTCTACTCGTATCCATGCGAACATCAGTCGTTCAGAATAACCGGACTAGTCCGGAAATACTTTCCGAATATCTCACAAAACTTTCTCTCTCTTTTCTGTGTAATAGACGGCATCTAAGGCTTCTGAGTTATGTATAGAATAGAGACACTCTTCCCTTCTGTTTATACTAGAGAGAGAGGCGAACGAGTGCTGAGTTACCATAACTAAAAACCCTAATTTGCGCTTATTCCGTTGCCAACGAAATAGGTATTTCCATAACAGAATACTTGGAAGCTAAGGTTAGTACAGTTTCCATGTTTATTCCGTTGGGAACGGAACTATTCCGTTGCCAACGGAATAGTACTATCTTTGTTCAATCAATTATCCAATAATTGATTATTTCGTTCACCAATTTATACATCATATGTATAACTGTTTTGAGGCATATTCATCCCATACGAATAGAGTTCAATGTGTGATCGTATAGGTTCCATTTAACGCTGGCAACGATCTTCTAAAGATCGTAAGTCATGAGTAACCTCTAGACTGATATCATGAATATCCATGTTAAATGAAATTATCAGCGATCATAAACCTATCTAAATAGACATTTGCTCATTCATTTTGTTCTACGATATATATCTTGATCACAAGGCATAGAAGTATGTTTTCCTTGAGTTTGATCGAAGTCACTTTCCTGATCGAGAATTAGACTGAGTAAATACAAAATGATATTAACAACACATGTTAATCCATTTTGAGCATGGCCATGCATTTCCTTCAGTCCTAGTTCATCATGGGGCCCAGAGATATCTTCCTCATGACGAGAGGAACAAATCCCATCTTGGTCACTCACATTTCTTGTCATGATTCAGTGCATACCTTATGATGACCCTAATGATCATCCCATTACGGATGACGTAGGATCATATTAAAGTACGCAGTTCCACATACAATAATCCATGGTGAACTCAGGTCGTAGGAACAAACACACTATTCATATGAGAATCACTAATGACATATACCATGCATATTCTCATAGTGTGGTCAGTCCAGTACGTGTTCTCTAACACGTACCTATATTCCAGGCTTGACATCTCTATGTCCATGATCAGCAGAATATGATCATCCAGCCTGCGAATATACTAGTGTGGATATGTTGCTTCTTACCTGAAGTATGTCTATCTCTATAAACATCCTACATATCACTAGGGACAGTTTAGAATGTCATTCTTTGATTCACATTTCTACTATCAGAATCACGTATTCTGATGACGTGAACCCGAAGTGTCATTCTTGGTTGATATAAGATTTACATTCACAACCCATACACGGCCGAGATGCAATCCATGCAAGACAATCAAGTTTGGAACTTGATTGATCCATCCGAAGGCTTGAAGACCATCGGATGTAAGTGGGTCTTTAAGAAAAAGACTGACGTGGATGGAAATGTACAAACCTACAAAGCAAGGCTTGTGGCGAAAGGTTTCAAACATGTTCATGGTATTGACTATGACAAAACTTTCTCACATGTAGCTGTGCTTAAATTTATAAGAATTCTATTAGCCATAGCATCATATTATGACTATGAAATATGGCAAATGGATGTCAAAACAGCTTTCCTAAACGGAAATCTGACCGAGGTTGTGCATATGATGCAACCCGAGGGTTTTGTTGATCCTAAGAATTCTTGTAAGGTTTGCAAGCTTCAGAAATCCATCTATGGATTGAAGCAAGCGTCTCGAAGTTGGAACCTTCATTTTTATGAAGTCATCAAAAGTTTTGGTTTTACCAAAAGTGAAGGTGAGACTTGTGTTTACATAAAGTTCAGTGGGAGCACGGTAGTATTCCTGGTACTTTACGTAGATGACATATTACTCATGGGAAATGACGTCCCAATATTATTGAATGTCCAGAAATGGTTGGCAGATAATTTCTCGATGAAAGACCTAGGAGAAGCCTCCTACGTGCTAGGAATCAGGATCTATAGAGATAGATCCAGAAGGTTTATAGGTCTAAGTCAAAGTACATACATAGACAAGGTCATGAAACGGTTCAGAATACAAGAGTCGAAGAAAGGATTTTTGCCCTTATCACATGGCATGTCTCTCAGTAAGACACAGTGTCCAACAAGTGAGCAGGAACGAAGACACATGAATAAGATCCCATATGCTTCAGCTATAAGATCTATCATGTATACCATGATAAGGGCAAAAATCCTTTCTTCATTGAGCGCAACAAGCAGGTTTCAGTCTAATCCAGGTGAAAGTCACTAGCTAGGTGTTAAAAGAATCCTTAAGTCAGAGAGATCATACAAAGGGATGATGTTAAAATTTGTAGAGTGCCATCGGACGACAATACCGCCGATCCATTAACTAAACCACTCCCGCAAGCGAAGCATGAGGGTCATGTTAGGTCTATGCGCATAAGATGCTTAGAGTTGGCCTAATGCAAGTGGGAAACTGTAGGATTAGTGCCCTAGGCCAAATATATTTGTGCTAGGAAATGAATTATGTATTAAGACATTATTATTTATTCAATAAAGGTTGCTTCTTATATATTTGTGTGTATGGGTTGTGAATGTAAATTTCATATATCAACCATGAATGTCACTTCGGGTTCACGTCATCAGAATAAGTGATTCTTATAGTAGAACTGTGAACCAAGGAATGACACTCTAAACCATCCCTAGTGATATGTGGGATGTTTATAGATGTGAAATCTGAAATATAGGTTCATGTTAGAGAACATGTGCTAGACTAACCACACTATGAGAATATACATGGTATATGTCATTAGTGATTCTCATATGAATAGTGTGCTTGTTCCTACAACCTGAGGTCACCATGGATTCCTGCATGTGGAACTGCATACTTTAATATGATCCTACGTCATCCGTAACGGGATGATTATTAAGGTCATCTTTAGGTATGCACTGAATCATGACGAGGAATGTGAGTGACCAAGATGGGATTTGTTCCTCCCGAAAAGAGGGAGATATCTCTGGGCCCAATGATAAGCTAGGATTGAAGGAAATGCATGTCCATGCTCAAAATGGATTAACATGTGTTGTTAATATCATTTTGTATTTACTCAGTCTAATTCTCGATCAGAAAAGAGACTTTGATCAAACTCAAGGATGACATATTACCGTGCCTCGTGATCAAGACGTATATCGTAGAACAAAAGGAATAAGCAAAAGTCTATTCAGATAGGTTTATGATCGCTGATCATTTCAATTAACATGGGTAGTCATGACATCAGTCTAGAGGTTACTCATGACTTACGATCTTTAGAAGATCTTGCCAACGTTAAATGGAACCTACACGGTCACACAATGAACTCCATTCGTACAGGATGAAAATACCTCAATAACAATTATACATGTGATGTATAAACAATATTGGATATTTTATTGTGCTGGAATTACTGTTCATGTGTAGGAATTACTGTTCACGCACAGGAATTACTGTTCACGCATTCGAACGGAACACATATGGTATGTGCTCATCTGCTTGGCGGACAAGCATCGTTTATATGGAAACGATGATCCGTTCGAAACAGGAATTACTGTTCACGTGGTAGGCATGATTTGTTTCCTTAACGAAGGTTGTCATTCTTTCACCACTCTCTCTAGTATAAATAAAGGGATAGCCCCTTTCTATTCAACACACAATTCAGAAGTTTTAGAGGCCGTCTATTAGATAGAAAAGAGAGAGAAAGTTTTGAGAGATTTTCGGAAAGTATTTCCGGACTTGTCTAGCCATGTCCGGTTATTCCATACGTCTGAAGTTCGCGTGGATACGAGTAGAGGTTCTCTATCTTGAGAACTTGCGAGCGATCGATCTTCATCCCTAGGAGAAGCAAGGAGGTCGTGAGTTGAGATTCAGGAAGGAGAAGGTTGTAAGTCAGAAAAGTTCAGTCCTACATCCGTTCATCGTCTAGCAGATCAGGAGGATCCGAGCTATAAGAGATAGAGATGTTTATAAATTTGGTCTCGGCTCCAAAGAATATATTGTGTTGGTATTATCAATAATGATTTTAATGAAGGCCACCTCATTGTGATTATTATTATTATTGTTATTTCTTTTGGGAATCTAGTGATGATAATTTTGTCGGTTCTATATAATTTTCTTTTGGATCAATTTCATAATACAGGTCTACTATTGGTTTCTCCTTTTCTACAACGGTAATTAATTTACTCCATGCTTGTAATATTATCCGTAATTACTCAATAGTGATTTATGGACAGCTGCAGTTCCTTTGTTATTGAATAGTACAAGCTCAACTTTTATAGAAACAAATGCGCCAAAAAGAATAAAATGAACATACAGATCTTGTTTCAAATTATACTGAAGATATATTTGCATTTTTTAGATGATCTATGTGGAGTCTATAAAGTAGTTTGTTGGTACTATTTTAATTGTTGTTCTTTGCAGAGGCAATGTTCTTCTGTTATTTGACTGGACAAGGACGAACTGTAGGCTTTTGACATAATCATAATAAGAGCTATTCTATAGTGCCCGAGATTTTTTTTAATTAATTTCATGATGATTAAATCTAAACTCTTCAAATTGAAAAAGATATTTTGGATACTTCCGCATTAATAACACAATTAATTACTCAATAACTCAATTCTTTGTTTCTTATTATGTGCACGTGTTCAAACCTCTCCATATCGTCCTCTCCATTTCATATCATGTTCCACACGCTCAATCTCTCTCCCTCCAAATATCTTCCAATCTTTCAGTTTATCATTTTTATAACTAATAAAGAGTATTTACTATTTAGCACATAAAGTGTTGTATTAACGTTAAAATTGGAACTAAAATGATATATTAACATTAATATTATATTTGTACAAAAATGATGATATTGTCATCAAAAATTGTATATCGGTATCGATCGATGTGGTTCAATGATTGCGTAAATAATTTATTCATACCGGAAACTATATATTTACACATAAAACAGTAAATTAACACTACTGAAATCGGCAAAGAAGTGGATATTATCACAAAAATGACTTATTGACACTATAAAAATTATATTAATTACACACAAATTGGTATACTCACAATATAAAATCGACACAAAATACATATTAACTTTTAGAAATCTACATTAACACTACAACAATAATAAATCATAACACAGAAAAATGTATGTTATGATTTGAAAAACATATATTACTACTCAAAAATATTTAAAAAACTCGATTCAAACAAAAAATTTAGGCATAAGTTCTATAAACATTCACTAAATATACAAAATTGTTTTAACTAAAAAATTAATAAAAATTGAACTATTTTGTATTGAATGAGGTAGTTGCACTCATATGATATATTGACACTAGTATCATACTTGTAAAAAAAATGACAGTGTTACCATTTAAAAATGGTATATTGACATTAAATATGGTATATTGATTGAGAAAATAATATATTCCCACTTGAAGATAGTATATTAATACACAATGATATATTAACAACGAAAAAATTATTGTCTAAAAAATGATATATTCACACTGAAATTAGTGTATCATCATATAAAATGATATATTGACAACAAAAGAATATGAACATTGGTCGTGAAAATAGCATATTAGCACACAAAATGATAAATTCACACTAAAAAAGTATATTGACACACAAAATAATATATTCGCATTGGAAATAGTATATTGGCACAAAAAATAATACATTCACACTGGAAATAGTATATTAATGCACAAAAATATATATTAAAACTGAAAATAATATATTGATTCATAAAATGATATATTAAGAATTAAAATGATACAAAAATGTATATATATTAACATTTAGCAATCTGTATAAAAAAATAAAATATAGTATATTAGCATACAAAAAAATATATTTACTTAAAAAACATATATTGACACTCAAATGTATAAATGTCACCCCAAAAAGATATATTAAGGGAAAAGCTCATTTTTGTCCCCCTAAACTCTATAAAAAAGTGCTACTTGCCCCCCTAACTATTTTTTTAGCACTTTTGCCCCCTCAATTCTTCATGTTGAGCATTTTTGTCCCCTCGATCCATTAAGTACCAAATCAGCTATTAAATTTTGATATGGCACTGATGACGTGACAAATATATTCTTTATAATGGGTGACAATGATTTTAGTTCAAAAAAAAAAAAGAAAATAAAAATAATTAAAACCCACCCCGAACAGAGCCCCCTTTTCCCCTTCTCTTCTCTATCTTTCACTCCTCTCTTTCTCTTCGTTTCTTCCTCTCTTCTTCTCTGACTAACTGGAAGAACCACGAACTGCAAAAAAAAATCCCACATAGCTCTCTTTCTTTCTCCCCTCTTTGTGAGGTAAGCTCTTTTATTCACCATCTTTTCTCTTTATACCAAATCTCTAATTTCAATTTCTTATTTTGTTGAGATTTTTGTTTTGTTTATTTTAGTTGTTTTTTTCTTCCTACAAGCACTAATTAATGAAATTTTTACATAAATTGGTTAAATTTTTAAAGAAAATTGGATAAATTGATTATATGTGTTGCAAATATGTTCGAACGAATTAGTTGCAATTAGGTTCAAATTGATTATTTCCGAAGATGAAAAAAAATTGAATCATGAAAAAATTGAAAAGAATGAAGTTTTCATTTAAAAATTAATATATTATATTCTTGTGAATAATTGAATTATTGAAAAATTGAAAAGAAAGATATTTTCATTTAAAAATTATAAAATGATATTTTATTATTTAAATATGTAAATTGAAATTTATTGAAATTGATTTTTTTATTATTTGTTTGTTCTTTTTGTTAGGTATGAGGAGGCTCGTGATGCTTTGAGGGGTTACACTGGCGAAAAAGATCGATACGAAAATGAATATTGGGATGATGGATTTTAGGGTTTATGGATTTTTTGGTTTTTAGGGTTTGTGGTTTAGGGATCTTAGGATTTTTTATTTAGGTTTTGTGGTTTATGATTTATGGTTATTTTTTTAGATATGAATAGGCTCTTGGTTTTTTTAAGGTTTTTTGAAATGTTGTTTCAATGTATTTTAATATTGTTTAATTTTTAATGTAAATGTCAAAATATTGTTTCATATGAATTATTAATGATTTTTCTATTTAAATTTTCATTCCATTGTTAATGATAAATAACTAGATATGATAATACACATCTAACACAAAAATATTAAACAAAAAAGATAACAACAAATGACAAATGCATACAAGTGTTTAAAAAACAAAGAAATACATCGTCTCATAAAATTCATACATATCCTTCCATGCAAAAAGAAAAACATAAATAATGCATACAAATTCTTTCAAAAGAAGGACCAAATGTCATGAAATGCATACAAATCTTTCAAAAAATATAAATTACACAAAACATAATAAAATGCATACAAGTCCTCAAAAAACATAAAAATACATAAAATGTCCACAAAACCATACAAGCCGTAACATTCAACACAATCTAATTATGGGGCATCTGATTTGAAGATTGGCCAGTAGATGACGGCTTTGATCTTTCACTACAATCCTAAAATTATAAATACACGTTCAAATAAATAAAAAAAATTAATTATACTATACTAATTGCATATAAATATTTAATACTTGCTTATTTTTTAGACAAGTAGATTTATGATGACCTTCTTGGCGGCAAACACTACACCTTAAAAAATTAAGTTCAAATAAATAATTACTTGACGAAGAAGAGGATAGATGTGAAGAGCATTGCATTTTACAATCTTCAAGGTGCGGATAATTAGGCTTTGGTCCCTAATTAATCAACAATAAATTGAATATTAATTTAACAAATTTACTCAATTTATCCAATTTAGTATGAAAAATTTAACAAAATTAGAGCACTAAACTATCCAATTTAGAATTGTAGAAATATAATTAAAACATGAGAGGAAAATGTACCAATTAATAGAACAAATTTGAACGGATTTGAAATTTGATAGAAATTAGGGTTAATAGTGAAGAGAAAATAGATGGATGAGATAACTCATGGAGAAATATGCGCGAGGTGGGGAGGTGAGGGGTGCCGGCCGGATCTTGGACGGAGCGGAGGTGGGTTGGGATGACTTCTTCAAATCAGTCAGAGAAGAAGCGAGGAAGAAACAAAGAGAAAGAGAGGAACGAAAGAAATGGAAGAGAAGGGAGAAAGGGGCCTCTGTTGGGGGTGGGTTTAAATTTTTTTTTGTTTTTTTTTAACTCAAATCTTTGTCATCCATTAAAAAATAATATATTTGTCACGCCATCAGTGCCATATTAGCATTTAATAGCTGAGTTGGTACTTCATGGATGGAGAGGGCAAAAGTGCTCAACATGAATAGTTGAGGGGGCAAAAGTGCTCAAAAAATAGTTGGGCGGGTAAGTTGCACTTTTTTAAAGAGTTTTGAGGGCAAAAGTGAGCTTTTTCCATATATTAAAACTAAACATAGTATAATTAAGACTTTTATTAGCATGTTGAGAGCGAGCCAATAAAACAAATATGAATACAGAAAACTTGTCAAAACTCATAGTCAAATATGGGTGTGGTGTGCATGACTATCAAATGAGTGCAGTTCTGATCCAAAAGAAGCTCCATAGATATATTCCCATAACAATTTATTGCAATTTCGATTTGAATCACTAAAATTTGCTGTTTTGCACAACCTTGGAAGAGGAAGTCAAGAAAATCCAATAAAATAAGAACAAACAAATTCAATCAATTACAAAATTCCAAAATTAGGATCACCGTGAATCGCATCTAATGATATTGAATTCGTGTGGAATGCTGTTACAGCTTTGTAGCGCGGGGGGAGAGAGAGAGAGAGAGAGAGAGAGAGAGAGAGAGAGAGATGGTTTTGTGCGAAAAGTTAACAGTGAAGTCTCAATAACTCAGAAGGTCGTGTGAAGGGGAGAGAACTACTGGAGAGAGACCAAGAACTATGCAGAAAAGGAAAGAATTATAATGGATAAAATTATTATTTGACCTTTTCATGTGATTTTGGTAGCTCACTAAAATGGTAGTGTTTAATGACTGTCAACTCCTCCAAATTAATCCTAGCCATCTGATTAAGCATATCACATTTAATATTAGTCATCTATTTTTCAATCGGGCAACATATAATTTTCCATCATAATAATTAGTATAAATATATTAAGTATAAACATGTAAATAGAAAATAATTGGCTTTGCACAATAATAAATAATGGGAACTGATACCACTCGACGGATACTGTAGCGACGGTATATAAAAACAGAGAAAAACATATAAACTGAAAATAAACAGTATACAAAAAATTCATTCGGTAAAACAATATATATTTAAAAAAATGAAACAATATATAAAAATATATAAAATGAAAACTGTTATAAAATAAAGAACAAAAGAACAATACAAGAGAGAATTGGAAGGAGTGAATTTCATTGAATTGTGGATTAAGAATACAATAGCCACTGGCCCCTTTATAAAGTAGAAGGTGAGTGCTGGCTATGAAATCTCTTGTCTGATTTAAAATTACAATGAAGGAAATTATCTAACATAAATACAATAGAATATACAGTAAGTAAATATTCTGCCCCAACTCCTTCTATTCTTACAAGCATTTCCTAATTTAACTTTTCTTAGGGGTCAAGTATTGGACATCCATATTAATTATATTCATAACACTCCCCTTGGATGTCTATATTTCATACGCATTAGAAGCTTCCTCATTAAAAATCTTACAAGGAAAACCTAGTAGGACAAAACCTTGGCTAAGGGAAAAAGAGTGCATCGCGTATTATCATTATTTCATATATTATATATGCCTCATTAAACCTTACTAGGTAAAACCCTATGGGCAAAAATCCTAGTAAAGGAAAAGGAGTGCATCATCATTCTATATATTACGCACAAAAGCTGCCTCATAAAAAACCTTGCTAGGAAAATCCATTAGGACAAAAACCATAGACAAGAGAAAAAGAGTACAGTATGTATTATTTTTCCCCATCATATATGCAACTATATGTGAGATGACAAAGTTCAATCTCTGCAATATATGTTTAAGAAGAGATCTGCTGGATTATTATTTGAGGAGCTTCATTAAATATTCATTTCACAATCATCATGCTCATGCACGCATGAAAATAATCACTATCCTTTATTTCAATTTTTAATACATCAAACAAGTTATCTTGATGATCTTAATGGATGTGATTTCTTCACATTATATCATTATAATGGATGGATTATGAAATAATGACTCCTTCAGGGAAATATTCAATTTATAATTCAAGATAATATTTTATGCCTTAAAGAATTTAATTTTCTATTCTTTTGAATAATATGGTAGCTTTTGGAGCTCTTCGAGAGTACCATAAGATTTTAAATCATCAATATATATATCAACATTTAAAAGGTAAATATATAGTTTCCTATACATAATTTTGATCAATTACATAACAATCATTCAACAAACATTTGTTATAGAAATATTTTACCACATATCTCAATATTGCATTAATTCGTACAAAGATCTTTGTAATTTAATCAATTAAATCTCTCGAGAGTTTGAAATGCTTCAGGCATTCTAAATCCTTCAGGGATTTTCATTAATATATTGCAATCAAATGAGATATGAATAATTTTCTACTACGTTAGTGAGTCCACCAGGAATGATAAAATTAGAATTATAATTGCATATCACAATTTAATTTTCTCATTACATATTCATAAAATACCCTCTTATAAGTTATATCGGCTTATAAGTTACCGTTATACAACGCCAGGTGTTTGGACAACATGTCCACAATTTTATATTTCACTAGTGATTATAATGATGCTTTAATCGCATCTTTGATTTGGCCAATACTTTATCTGTCGACAAATACAAATAATTTTAATTCTAGATCCTCATTTTCATTTATTATATCAATTGCAATTACATAAATAAAATTTTATTAATTGTAATTTTATTTCGGTTACATATTTAATCTAGTAGAGACATAATTTATTGAGATCTCATCATTTCTAATATTTTCAGTATTGTTAGGCACCTAGACCTCTTCTGGGTTCACTTACTCGTCATTCTCTTCTACTCTTTTATCATCAATATTCTTTTCAGAAGAATTTAATCATTTAGAAGTATTGATAACTTCAAGCTAACTTTCTTATTATGCTCTTTCTTCTTCCTTGGATCTTTATCATTGAAACCGATTGGTCGACCATACTTCTGGCATATCTAGCATAGAATTATCGAAGGGTATTTTAATGAGCACTTAATGCTGGAATATATGATATGATAATCATTTTTGCATCAATATAAATAATATAGTTGCATGTTGTTTCACATTAATAAATTTATGAACTTCTAGTTCATATTAATTTTTTGAGGATTTGTGTGAAAGATATTAATGATGCATTCCATATAGGATATAACATATATTTCGAGATGATAGTAAACATGCATGTGACAATCTAGTAGATGCATCTAATAATACCATAAAATATCTATATGATCCACATGAAAGAGACCCACACATATTTCGATCGATATGCTCAAGAAAATTGGGTGATTCATTCCCAACCCTGATTTGTGATGTCTAACAATTAATTTTCCTTGAAAACATGCAACACATAAAATTCATTTGATAAAAGAATCTTCTGGTTCTTTAATTCATGCACATTTAAATTTTCTATAATTATTTGCACAATTAGTGCTCCGATATTATAAATCATGAAATTTATATTCAAATTAGTGAACTCCTAGTTCATAAAATACTTTCAAAATGAACTTCTAGTTCATGTTTAATGAAAAAGTTGCTTTTTAAATTAATGAACTTCTAGTTCAATGTCAAAATCATAAAATTGCTCTTCTAATCAGTGAACTTCTAGTTCATTATAGTATATGCATTTGCTTATGTAGATCCTATTTCTTTTATAAGGATACATAATATATCTATTCATTATTGTCTAGTGTATCTGTGAATTACAAAATATATATTGTGATAGGTAATAAAAAACAATATCTATTACAAATTTTATTTCTTAAAATAAAATAATGGCTCTTTTGGAGTTCTCAATCATGTTTAGTTGCTCTATTTACTGAGCATACATATATTATGTAAAGTAATAAATATAGTATGTGGTCAAAAATAAAATATGTCACGTCCAAGTGAGTCATGTTTAAGGCTTTATTGAAGTGATCTTTATTATAAACATAATTGGGCTTCCTTTATCGTTTTGTTTCATTAAAAAAACATGATTAAATTCAACGAGATATTTTGATGTACAACAGATACATACAATCAATACGGAGCATTTTAATTTTACTCTTGATTTACTCATTTGCGCGGTTCTCTTATTATGACTTCTACCATCTCCTCATCTAATTTTACAACCACTATTACTACAATGAATTCCATATGTGGCATCATTCACTTCAGGGAATTGGGAGGAATTAGTTGAATGAGATTCATAAAAATTCACTATTTTGCTTAGATTAAAAAAAGATACAATGCTAATTCAAAATATTTCTTAAGTCTTACCTCTTTATATCTCTACTACTACAGGAGCAAATGATTAAAAGTAAATTATATTTTGTCTACGGATTATCCTTCACTTTTTTTTCTCATAAATTTAAATTTTCAAATTCACATATTTACTAACTTATAATCGCACAACTCTGGGTGCATTTATTAAAAATAGCATTGCAACTTTATCTCTCTTTATTAATAATATTGAAACTTTAGGTTATCAATAAAAATAATGCTGCAACTCCAAGTGCATCAATAAAAATCAGGTTACAACTACAAGTGCATTAATGAATAAAAGTAAATATGCATAAAATAAATGTACAAAAACATAAATGTGCATAAAAATAAATGGACTTAAAAATAAATGTGCTTAAAATAAATGTGATAAATTTTGCAGTTTCTGGTGCATAAATATAATCGCAACTTCTGGTTCATAAATAAAAATAAACATGTTATAAACTTAAATATAATAAGGGGCAAAAATTAAAGAAAGAAATTGGAAGAGTGAAAGTTCTCATTCATTTATTATTATTCCCATATAATACAAATTAGTAGAAAAACTCCATGTTTTTCAAATACATATCTTTCCTGAAATATTTTTCAGATATTCAACAATCACTCACCGTCTACATATGATATATGTTCCGGAATATATCTTGCTAATTTAAATTTCTTAGAGACCTAGGAAAAAATTATATTATATTTACTATTATATTTTGTCCCCTTTTGTACATTGATATTAGCTCTTCTGGAACCTTCAATTAAATTAGAGGTACCAAAAATGGTACTTATGCGTTGTTCATTGTCAGGTGAGAGAAATAATTTCAGTTTTAGGAATGGTATGCATAATACCACAATCAGTAAGGCACACAGCTTCTTCATTAACATCGTGGCCAATTCAAACTTTATATTCATGTTCATAGTCTCAATATAACTTCAAGTTAATTTATAATCTTTACAACTTCAAGTTGTTTATATTGTTCAACTTTAAGTTAATTCTTGATTTTTCTTTCAACTTCAGGTTGATTTGTAATTCTTCAACTTCGGGTTCATTAATAATTTCTCAATTTCTAATCTCATAATAATCCTGCAACTTTACTTTGATTTGTAAGTTTCAACTTCGGGCTGAATATTTAATTTCATGTCAATTTGTAATATTTTAACTTCAAGTTTATTAGTAATTTATCAACATTTGGTTGTGTGATAATTTTGCAACTTCAGGTTGCGTCATATAATCTTACAGTTACAACTTCTGGTGCATTAAAATAAATAAATAAATAAAACAATTACAAAATCTTTTGTCCATGTTGATGCACCTTTAGATTTACATAATGATATCATTATTGGAAGTAAATATACATTTGTAGATGTATCGAGAGTGATTCGTGCTGATAACGTGTTATAATATAAAGAACAAAAGAACAATAAAAGAGAGAATTGGTAGGAGAGAATTTCATTGAATTGTGGATTAAGAATACATTATCTATGACCCCTTTATAAAGTAGAGGGTGAGTGCTAGCTAAGAAATCTCTTGCCTGATTTAGAATTACAATGAAGAAAATAATCTAACATAAATACAATAGAATATATAGTAAGTAAATACCCTGCCACAACTCTTCTATTCTTACAAGCATTTCCTAATTTATCTTTTCTTAGGAAGTATTCGACATCCATATTAATTATATTCATAACAAAAACAAACAATATATAAATGGTATATATTTAAAAAAATAAAAACAGTATATAGTGTATATAGAAACGCAAGAAAATAATATATAATTTCAATCCGTCGCTATAATACCCCCGTCATGATTTCTCATTTCTCATAAATAATAGCTCGCAAAACTCAACTTCCCACGAATCTCCCAGTGAACTGCGGATTTAATCTTACAAATTCTCAACACCCCCCAACACTCCAAAAGATCGGTCAATAGCATTAACATTTTTTTTTAATTTGTAGCCAAAACGGCTACTTAAGACTTTCATTAAAGATAATAAGTTGCTATAAATTTGGAGATTACAAATAAGACCCTTTAAAAGGGGTCAAATGTTACTTTTAATCAACAAAATGAAAATAAAATGCTAAGGTACCCTAGTTTGCATTCACTTTCCTAATCCTCGCACAGATATTACTCGTCCCAATCTTGCTAGGGTTTCGTGGATCTATTGTAATGTGTATTTTTTATACACATTTTTAGGGTTTTTATCATCTCAAATTCATTCTTAATTCACCTAAATGTATGAAAAATACTTAAAATTCATAAAACATGATTTGGAACCTCTTAATACATTTTTTATATTATTTTACAGGCGAAAAGGCCGTAAGATTAAGATTTCTACCAAATTGCAAATCATGGGCCAAAGATGGCCAACCAAGTCTACCAAAACCCTACACAAATTCACCCAAATAACCGATTTTCAAACAAGCTCAAAATCGATCAAACTGCATATCCTTGGATTCAGCACGACAAGATGAATCGGTTGGTATTATTCTCCACCTCTGAAGACGCCGGCGATCGCCGGAATCCGCCAGCCAAAAGCAACCAGCCATGTTTCTGACCTGAGAAAGCTTCTTCGAGCAACCTTGCCTTCTACAGTCCACCATTCGAGCCAAAACCAACTCTATTCTCTTCCTCTCTTCCTGCCCTTTCTATCCGTATGAAGAACTCATCAAATGGTGCAAAATCGAGTGAGAAATCTGAAGTTAAATCAACTGTTCGACGAAATCCTAAATGAACTTTTGAAGAACTGATAAACCAACGGTCGAGTTTCGAACAGCGGATGAATTCGATCAACCATTTCAATTTTTCTCAAGCAAAGATGATTCTTTTTGTGTCTTAAAGCTTTAGTAAAGGCTCACAATGAATTCCGAAGCCTCAATTCGATGGAAAAACAACTCTAAATCATAGTTTGATTCACGAGTTCAGCAATTTTTGGTTATTTTCGCAAAACTGAAACCGAGTTGGTTAATGGAGGAATTCTCTGGATTCGAGGCGGATTGGGGAGCTATAATGGTTGTGAACCATCGTGAGGAAGTTGAGAACGAAGCCTGAGTCACCGTTTTGGATTTCGTTGTGTGAAATGCGAGAAAAAGATCGATTTGCATACTCTGGTCAGCAATGGCGGAACAACGAACCGATGATACTCAAAACAGCAAAACTCGAGATTTACTCAACGGTTTTCAACCATTCAAAGCCCGGTGGATTCGTGAGAAGATGGATAAGAGATCTGGATTGATGAATCACAGTCAAATGTGCAGAATCACAAGTTCTAATCAATGGTTGTGAGAAACGGGTAAACGGGTTCGAAATCCAAGAGAAAAATCGATCCAAAGTCCAAATTCGCAACTTACACGGCTGTCAGAGGATTGTTTTAGGACGAGCACACGATCGCAAGCCACAAAAGATCGAGAAAAGAAATTCAGCGCTAATTCTGAAGAAGAAGATGACTCGTTTCATCAGTTATGACTCGTCTCACGCGATTCAAACCGGTTCGCCAGACCAGATTAGCGGAACGAGTTAAAACGAGTCAGTACCAGCTCGTTTCGTCGCATGAAATCCGAAAAATTAATTCAAAACTCAGCGCCAAAGGGTGAATAAGAAGAAGACTCGTTTCGCATGTTTCGACCCGTCTCGCCACAGAAAATCCAAAAGACAGTATAAAAACTCAGAGATTAATAACAGAAACAGCGACTCGTTTCACGCGATAATGACCCGTTTCACCACAACTTATTCTGAAGGGGCCCACTGTCTGTCTAAGTAATGCGATTCAAATCGCATCTGAACTGAACTCAGTTCGCGCGAATAAACAGATGAAAAATTCGATGATTCAAAATCGTTCAATTCTCAACCAAATTCAACGAAATTTCGTCCAGATCTTTAGTACAACCCACTTGATCTGCCTGAGCAAATGGAGAATCGCTCGGTTTGTCCCCCACTCTCCAGACCAACCTCTCTATAAATTCGACCGATCAACCCATTCAAAGAAAATAATCCTTCCATTCTCCAAATTCTTCCAACACAACACTCTCCAATCATCCTCTTTAAGCTTCAGTAACTCCATTACTGAATCTCAGAGCTTTTCGAGCTTCAATTTTCGAGTTTGAGTGAAATTCACCAATTTGGGCCGATTTTGGTGAAAAAAGCAATCGATCGGTACCGGCTGGGATCAAGCATCTTTTGGAGGTTTAAATCCACTCAAGGAAGTTTCTGGTTGATCTTCTACGTCTCGGTTCGAACCAATTTTCATTTAATCTCGTGAATTCAATTTTAGATCACAAGATCCAATTTGTAAAAAAAAAATCATGATGAACACATGCCTAATTTCGGTTGATCTTATCATGTGTGACTAGACTCTTGTAGGGATAGGCTTTTTGTGATAGAATTGTTTGAAATCTTGCCTTAATTTGAAGAAAATTAATTGATTTGGTTACTGTTCATAATGTGCTGTTGAATCTGGATTTTCTTAATTTAATCGATTCGGTTGGATTAATTAGGTCATTTAGAACTAAATTTTCATGCATGTTAGCCCATTTTATCATCTTGAATCTTGGTTAAGGTTTTTGCTTGATTTAGTGAAGTTTTTAGTTCAAAAGTTGAGATCAAACACCAGTTGGTTGACTGGTGTTTGATCTGAAATTTTGATCTATTTGCTGAGTTTTTTCTGGTTGGAAATAATTCAAACTTGTGCCAAATCTGATAAACTGAATATTTAGTGATTAATGATACAGTTCTTGATCAAAGTGCCTTAAAAATCCCTACTTTTATCCTATAAATTCAAAAATACATTTTTTCTGCATTTTTGTTTCTGTCATTCCAGTAAAAAATTGTTTGACTTCAGATCTGATCAAAGAAAATTATAAAAATAATATTTTGTGTTTCGTTAGATATTTTAGGACAACTTTCATATAATATGTGCCCAATGGTTTTATGTTAAATTTGCAAGAAAAAATATGTGCAAAGTTTTGACTTTTTAAAATTTTCTGTTCTTGATTTTTGATTCTGTTTGAGTTTCTACGATTTTTAGAAATTAGTATACAAATCCTATAAATATAAAATCTAGGTCTCAGTAAATCATTTTGAAGTGTAGTTTCTTGATCTGAATTTTAATTGTATTGTTGTTTAGATAAAATTTGAATTCCATCCTCTTTTGGCAACATATACCATTCTTTGCCTAATTCCATCATATGTAATGAGTTTTGACCATAATTGTTGAAAGATCAATCTTTTTGATTTGGGATTTTCCCACATAATCTGAACTTGCTTTCCTAAATCCTGTTAAATTTTGGTGATTTTTGAAGTAATTTTCGATTTTCTGTGATTTTTGTGAATAACTCTGTTGACTGGTTATGAAAAGTGTGAACTAAAACAAAAATTACATAAAAATATGAATAAAAGTGATAATTGATTTACCTTGCATTGTGAAGATCTCATTCTCTGGTTTCCATTGACATATCATTTGCAACTTTTGGATATTTGGAACTATTATTAAAGAATTTCCAAAAGAATTGTGTACGAACTTGCTTAAATTCCATCTAATACATCAATAACCTTCTAAAAACAGTCTGCAACATTTGAACAAAAACAAGACCTACTGTTGAAAAGAATTGTAATATCTCAAGGCCATTCTCCTTGTATTCGACCCCTAAACTCATTACCACTCATACTCGTAATTGATTAATAGGGAAATATAAATTATTTTGTTAAATTGTGTGAAATTCAACGACGGTTTTTACACGATTTACATCTGTCGACCACTTCCTCCTCGATGTCCAAAATTCCAGCCAATTATGTTCAGAAAATCAGCCAGCAAAACATCAAGGTCAGCCATACCAGTCCCCGCTCACCATCCCATACCAGTTACGTACCGGTTCCAAAATCGACACCAAATCAGCCCCTTACTATCCTATACCAATCACGTACTGGCCACAAAACCGACACCAAATAAGCCCCGTACAAACCCCGTACCAGCTGCTTACCAGTCATAAAAAACAAAAGATGGTCCCATACTATTCCCATACCAACCACAGACTTTAGTTCAAAACTTAACCAAAATCATCCTCAAAACATCCACGTAAATCCATCCAAAGTGGAGACGAAATACGCCCCCTTTCCCATCTTCAATCGGTCGTGCAAAAAGAGATCTCGTACAAAGATCTTGTCCCATCGTCATGCAATGATCTTACCGCCGTTCAGCTTAGGATTTGGTCATCCGTTTGTGCTAAACAGAAGATATCTGACGGAGAGGGTAGAGGATTCTGGTGGCCTTCAAGAGGACTAGAACCGCCAGCTAGCCAGCGGTGGCTCAAGGATGTGGGTGAATGCTACTAGGCTCCACCCACCCATAGATCTGTAGGATTAGTGCCCTAGGCCAAATGTATTTATACTAGGAAATGGACTATGATTAAGACATTATTATTTATTCAATAAAGGTTGTTTCTTATATATCTATGTATATGGGTTGTGAATGTAAATCTTATATCAACCAAGAATGATACTTCAGGTTCACGTCATCAGAATACTTGATTCTGATAGTAGAACTGTGAAACAACGAATGACATTCAAAACCGTCCCTAGTGATATGTGGGATGTTTATAGAGATAAACATACTTCAAGTAAGAAGCAACATATCTACACTAGTATATTCGCAGACCGGATGATCATGTTCTGCTGATCATGGACATAGAGATGTCAAGTCTAGATTATAGGTTCGTGTTAGAGAACACATGCTGGACTAACCACACTATGAGAATATACATGGTATATGTCATTAGTGATTCTCATATAAATAGTGTGCTTGTTCCTATGACCTGAGGTCACCATGGATTCCTGTATGTGGAACTGCATACTTTAATTAGATCCTATGTCATCCGTAACGGCATGATTATTAAGGTCATCATTAGTTATGCATTGAGTCATGACAAGGAATGTGAGTGATCAAAATGACCAAGATGGGATTTGTTCCTCTAGACAAGAGGGAGATATCTCTGGGCCCCCTGATGAACTAGGACTGAAGGAAATGAATGGCCATGCTCAAAATGGATTAACATGTGTTATTAATATCATTTTGTATTTACTCAGTCTAATTCTCGATCAGGAAAGAGACTTTGATCAAACTCAAGGATGACATATTACCGTGCCTTGTGATCAAGATGTATATCGTAGAACAAAAGGAATAAGCAAATATCTATTCAGATAGATTTATGATTGCTGATCATTTCATTTAACATGGGTAGTCATGACATCAGTCTAGAGGTTACTCATGACTTACGATCTTTAGAAGGTCGTTGCCAGTGTTAAATGGAACCTACACGGTCACACAATGAACTCCATTCGTACAGGATGAAAATACCTCAATAACAGTTATACATGTGATGTATAAATGGGCGAAAGAATAAATCAAATATTGGATATTTGGTTGTGCTGGAATTACTGTTCACGTGCAGGAATTATTGTTCACGCACAAGAATTACTGTTCACGCATTCGAACGGAACACATATGGTATGTGCTGATTTGCTTGGCTGATAAGAATCGTTTATATGGAAATGATGGTCCGTTAGAAGCAGGAATTATTTTTCACGCGGCAGGCAGAATTTGTTTCCTTAACGAAAGTTGTCATTCTTTCACCCCTCTCTCTAGTCTGAATAAAGGGGTAGCCCTCTTCTATTGACACACAATTCAGAAGCTTTAGAGGCAGTCTATTACATAGAAAAGAGAGAGAAAGTTTTGAGAGATTTTCGCAAAGTATTTCCGGACTTGTCTAGCCAAGTCCGGTTATTCTGTACGTCTGAAGTTCGCATGGATACGAGTATAGGTTCTCTATCTTGAGAACTTGCGAGTGATCGATCTTCATCCCTAGGAGAAGCAAGGAGGTCGTGAGTCGAGCTTCATGAAGGAGAAGGTTGCAAGTCAGAAAACTTCAGACCTACATCCGTTCTTCGTCTCACAGATCAGGAAGATCCGAGGTATAAATTTTAATAGTTAATCTCGTACTTTTATTCTCTTAACGTAGATCCTAGGGCAGGTTAAATCCGTAGGTTCCACTGCGCATGTAATGTACATGGTTGTGGATTTCCCAACAGACATATAGATAATGATGAGTGATGTCATAGACATCTTATAGTGCGAAGAGACATAACTCTTCACCTCTATATAAGGATATAGAGGGCTCCAAAATTCAGTACAACACATCATTCTCTCTCTCATTTTTTCACATTCTCTTTTGTGAGACAAAAGAGAGAAAATATTATCCTTTCTAATTTGTATACAAAATTATGAAATTGTGCTTTCTTTTTGTATGATGAAAATGAAAGAGTGCGATTATATGAGAGGAATTATACATCTTTTGTGAGATAAAATAAGAAGAAAAAAATGAGTTTTCTTGTGCAAGAGGAGAATAAGTTACTAGCATATATATTATTCTTCTTCCCATTTTAAGAATGTTCGTGTGGATACTGGTAGAGGTGTTCGTACTTTCGGCGCTTGTGATCTATTCGGCCTAAGAAGATGAGAACTGGTTGTTGAGAGTTTCGGTGGAGACCGATTGTGTGTGCGGTAGATGGCTTCTGCACGATCTGACTTGGACGGACGAAAAATCAGTTAGGATTGTAACCAGTTTAGAAGCGCTTGGACAACACGCATGGTTTGAGCGTCACGGATTAACCGTAATCCGAAAGGTACCTTTAAGATTTATTTCTTTGATTTAACCGATTTGCATGGATCCTCGGATTGGTTTTGGACAAATATTTTTATATTCCGCTGTGTTATAAACGTCCGAAACCCAACGGTGGTATCAGAGCGATATGTGTGTTTCAGTTAAATTGAGTCGGTATATATGCGATAAATATTATTTTGATACCATTTATAATTTCGATTTATAATTATAAGTCTTGCATATAGAGTATTCAAGTATTGAATTTTCTTAATCGAAAGGATGCCACCAATGGATCCGACCAAAGGGTATGACCAAGGGATGCGATCCAAATGTCACGTCCAAAAAGGTTGCGACGAACAGTTGTGACCAAGAGGTGCAACCAAAAGTTGCGACTAACGGGTGCGACCAAAAGTTACGATTAAGAGTTAAGTCCAAAAGATGCGACCAAGAGATGCGATGAATGAATATGATCCAGAAGTTGCGTCCAAGGGTCATGTCTAAGAGGTGCGACTGAAGAGGTACAATCACAAGAGTTGTGACCTCTTGAATAGTTGTGACTTTATGAAAGGGTGCATCCGATGAATTGAACTTTTTAAATGATGCATGTGATTTATTATTTCATGAAAAGTTGCTTGTGATATATTGAATTCATGAAAAGATACATATGATGCATTAATGTGTAGAAAAATGTTTGTTGACAAAGTTGATTATGACCTGGTCAAAATGTTGATCATTGACTGATGACCTTGTCAAATGTTGATCGTTAACCGAGTCAAATGTTGACCAAATCAAACATTGAGTTTCGACCTGCCAAATGTTGACAATGATGACCATGTCCCGAATTCCGCATTCGTAAGCCTTATATATATATATATATATATATATATATATATATATATATATATATATATATATATATATATATATATATATATATATATATATATATATATATATATATATATTATAAATGGTTAAATAATCGAAACATAATATGATTATGTTTATATTTGATATATTTGTTGATATGTTTGATATAATGAAAGAGTTCATTAGGCATAACACATACATCATTGAGATGAAGGAGTTCATCATCCATCATGAATACATCATTAAAATGATAAGTTCATTTTCCACCACACATCATGGCGGTGATAGAGTCCATCGCCTATATATGGAGATAACATTTTCATATACAATCTAAGAGAAGTTTCATGGAGATGAAAGTATCTTAGGATATCTTTATGTTAGTTCATAAAGATCAAGGCCATGATATATCATTATTATTATGTCTATTCTATTAGTACATGTGATGTTCTTTCATAAATACATAATAATATATTATATTAAATTTAAAATCCCTCTAAATAATATTAAGTCATAAAATGCCTTCCATAAGTCTAAATCTCTCGATACTTTGATCGACCCTGCATATGTCATGCCAAAGCTGGGTATGTGGGGACAATCTTAGGAGGAGAGAATGCGGAAAATAGGAACCAACATAGGTCATGCCAAAGCTGAGTGTGTTGGGTACTATTTTGCCGATGATTAGACATGGTTCGACTTAACTAGGCTATCAAGTCAGACTTGGGCTCGGGGAATGCGATAGGATATATACGTGGGACTTATAATACTTATCCTATGTTGTTCAAGAGTAGTATGAGATACAATCGGAATTGTTCCTACCTAAATAAGTTAAGTTCTGGGCGATAAGCCAAAGCTCACTTAGGACTTAATTGAAATATGAATCTTATCTCACTATGAAACTTCAAGGATTGAAAGTTTCCGAATCAATGCGATTGAGGGTTATTGATTTGATTAAAAATAGTGAGAGCCATTATATGAAATATTTAAAGAATAATAGTTGTCGGGCTTCGTCCTTAAGTAGGAAGTTTGTATCTTTTGCAATGAACTGGTTTATTGAAAGAGAGCATAGTCTCTCTAGAAGATATGAAAAAGAAAGAAAGGATAGTGTGACTACCGCTTCAAGTATTTTCGTTATAGAAATTAAGTTGTCTATTTCACATCATGTGTATTGGATACATGAAATGAATCACACAGTTGTGAGAATATTCTAACTAAGTAGTAGACTATCGAGTAAATATGATGTTAACATATGAGTGACAAGTGTAAACAAAGTTGCTGCATTTTCACAAGTAATGAAGGAAGTGTTGGACTAGAGATTAGATTATGAGAAACACGTTTATTCAGTTCATATATGAATGAGTGTACGGGTGACTAATATGCCTACATATATTAGATCAACCATGAATGACACTTCGGGTTCACATCATCAGAATACGTGATTCTGATAGTAGAACTATGAACCAACGAATGACATTCTAAACCTTCCCTAGTGATATGTAGGATGTTTATAGAGATAAACATACTTCAAGTAAGAAGCTATATATCCACACTAGTATATTCGTAGACTCGATGATCATGTTCTGCTGATCATGGACATAGAGATGTCAAGTCTGGAATATAGGTGCATGTTAGAGAACACGTACTGGACTGACCACACTATGAGAATATGCATGGTATATGTCATTAGTGTTTCTCATATAAATAGTGTGCTTGTTCCTACGACCTGAGGTCACCATGGATTTCTGTATGAGGAACTGCATACTTTAATATGATCTTACGTCATCCGTAACTGGATGAACATTAGGGTCATCATTAGGTATGTACTGAATCATGACGTGGAATGTGAGTTACCAAGATGGGATTTGTTCCTCTCGTTAAGAGGGAGATATCTCTGGGCCCCCTGATGAACTAGGACTGAAGGAAATGCATGGCCATGCTCAAAATGGATTAACATGTGTTGTTAATATCATTTTATATTTATTCAGTCCAATTCTCGATCAGGAAAGAGACTTTAATCAAACTCAAGGATGACGTACTTCCATGCCTTGTGATCAAGATATATATCATAGAACAAAAGGAATAAGCAAATGTCTATTCAGATAGGTTTATGATCGCTGATCATTTCATTTAACATGGGTAGTCATGACATCAGTCTAGAGGTTACTCATGACTTACGATCTTTAGAAGATCGTTGCCAGCGTTAAATGGAACCTACACGATCACACATTAAACTCCATTCGTACGGGATGAATAAGCCTCAAAACAGTTATACATATGATGTATAAATTGGTGAACAAAATAATCAATTATTGGATAATTGATTGAACAAAACAGTACCATTCCGTTGGCAACGGAATAGTTCCCTTCCCAACGGAATAAACATGGAAACTGTAATAACCTTAGCTGCCAAGTATTCCGTTATGGAAATACCTATTCCGTTGGCAACGGAATAGGCACAGATTTGGGTTTTTAGTTATGGTAACTTGAGCAATCGTTCGCCTCTCTCTAGTATAAATAGAAGGATAGAGTCTCTCTATTCTAAAAACAACTCAGAAATCTTAGAGGCCGTCTATTACACAGAAAAGAGAGAGAAAGTTTTGAGAGATTTTCAGAAAGTATTTCCGGAGTTGTCTAGCCATGTCCGGTTATTCCGTACGTCTGAAGTTCGAGTGGATACGAGTAGAGGTTCTCTATCTTGAGAACTTTCGAGCGATCGATCTTCATCCCTAGAAGAAGCAAGAAAGTCGCGAGTCGAGCTTCCGACCTACATCCATTCTTCTTCTCGCGGATCAGGAAGATCCGAGGTATAAATTTTAATAGTTAATCTTGTACTTTTATTCCCTTAACGTAGATCCTAAAGCGGGTTAAATCCATAGGTTCCGTTGCGCATGTAACGTACATGGCTATGGATTTCCCAACAGTGGCATCAGAGCGTTCGTTAAGGAAATAATCGTCGATTACATATTTAAAATTTAGTAAATTCTAGCATAATAAATTTTAGAGTTTTGAAAATTTTATTTCAAAACATCATGGAAATAGCTTCTAGGAATATAATATTGGATATTATAATTTTCTGGGGTTTCGAAAAATAGTTTGTCGAAATCCATTTTGGAAACGGAACTAAAACAAAAGAAAATACGAATTTCCAGCACGCCTCCCTTGAAAACAGAGTACTTCCGTTAAGTAAGGAATACTTCCGTTTAGAACAGAATAGTTTCGTTCCCAACGGAATAATGCTGATTTTGCGAGGAACCCTAATTTTTGTTATACATGGAATTTAAATATACAAATATGGTATGAGCTTTAGATCTGTGATTGTTCTGTGATGTAATCTTGTGTGTGAATGCTTGAAATTTTATTTAATATCTATGGCAACAATGTCCAAAGTTATAATTATGGCAACCTATGAGTTGTCCAAATTTGTAAATTACATTTTCTAGCAATAGGATAGTTGTTAGGATAGATATTATTTCAACACTTCAAGGCAAGAGATCTTGGCGCAATCTTCGGAAGATGGCATTAGATCTTCGCACACACAACGAAGGGTTCATTGAAGATTACTTCTGTAATCTAGAGATAGATCTAGAATTAGGAACCTCATGATCGCTCGTGAGGATTACGCTCATACCATATTTAACTTAGTTTCTGTGATGTTTATATTTATAAATCTAAAATAAAATCCTTCAGAATGTTAAGTAAGGAAGTGCCCCCCATGTCACTGAATCCCTCGGTACTTAGACAGTCTTCCATGTGGATCATGCCAAAGCTGAGCATATGGAGGATTGTCTTTGTAAAGGAGGGTATGCGGGAAATGGCGTCCAGCATGGGTCATGCCGAAGCTGAGTGTACTGGACTCTATTTCGCTGATAATCATACATGGTTAAACTTAACTGAGCAAGTAAGTCGGACTTGGGCTCAGGGCACAAGATGGAATAAATACACCGGGCATATGATGCTCATTCCATGAGAGGAAAGAGTTGTATATGATACAATTGGAAGTGTTCCTACCTAAATAGTTGTGTATTGAGGGTTGCGCCAAAGCGCAATTAATACTCAATGAAATACGGATCTTGACTCACTATGAAACGTCATTTTATTGAAGATTCCGAATCAATACTACTGAAGGTGATTGATTTGAAGAAAAATAGTGGGACTACAATATAAGAAACACCAAAACAAAATAACCCCAATGAATAAATTATAATGGCACTTTATAGTTTAACTTTTACAATAATGGCAAATAATAATTCAACTGGGTTGAATTTGCGATCTCTCCTTGAGAAGGATAAGCTCGATGGGTCTAACTTCCTTGACAGGTTTAGAAACCTGAGAATTGTTTTCAAGGCTGACAATAAACTGTATGTCATAGAAGAGGCTTACCCGGAGGAACAAGAACAGGGAGCCACAAGGGCTGCCCTAGACGCGTATGCTAAATACGTCAAGGATGACACGGAGATAGCTGGTTTCATGCTAGCGACCGTGACCTCCGAGCTTCTGAAGCAACTGGAGGACATGGGTGCTTACGATATGATCGTAACTCTCAAGGAAATGTTCCAAGAGCAGGCTAGAGTTGAGCGCTACAATGCGACCGTCTCTCTGACTGACACGAAGATGGTTGAAGGTTCATCTGTGAGTGCTCATGTACTCAAGATGAAGAGCTATCTTGATCAATTGGAGAGGCTTGGTTCAGCTATACCCAGAGAATTGGTTGTTGACATAATTCTCGGATCATTGCCTCCTAGTTTTAAGTAATTCATCATGAACTATAATATGCATCAGATGAAGAAATTCATCACCGAGTTGCATGGGATGCTTAAGAACGCACAAGAGGACATGAAGACAAATATTGTCAAAGATGTCCTAATGGTTCACAAGAAGAAGGGTAAGATGACCCGGAACAAGAGCAAGGGTAAAGGCAAGGTCTTGCCTAAACCTAAGATCAAGAAAGACAAGGAGGGAGTTTGCTTCCATTGCAACAAGGTTGGTCATTGGAAGAGAAACTGCAAACTCTATCAGGACGAAATCACAAAGGGTAGTGTGACTACCGCTTCAGGTATTTTTGTTATTGAAGCTAATTCACTTACTCCTAAATCTTGGGTATTAGATACCGGATGTGGTACTCACATTTGTAATGATGTGCAGGGATTACAAAGGAGTAGAAGATTAGCTAAGGGTGAAGTCGACCTGCGTGTGGGAAATGGAGCAAGAGTTGCTGCATTAGCCGTTGGAACTTAGTTATTGACTTTGCCTAGTGGACTTGTATTAGTACTTAATAATTATTATTTTGTACCTGCTATGAGTAGAAATATTATTTATATTTCTAGTCTAGTTTTGGATGATTATAAATTTATTATTGAGAATAATAATTGTTCTATCTGAAAAGATAATCTTTTCTATGGAAATGTTCTATTAGAAAGAGGTCTTTACATGCTAGATCTTAAGAAAGAGAATTATAAGTCCATATATAACATTAACACTAAACGATTCAAACCGAATGACTCAAATACGACATACCTCTGGCACTGTCACTTAGGCCATGTAAATGAGAAACGCATTTCTAAACTCCACTCTCATGGACTTTTAGACTCATTTGATTTGGAATCATTTGAGACATTCGAGTTGTTTACTTGGCAAGATGACTAAGAAACCCTTCACAAATGTTGGTGAAAGAGTCAATGACTTATTAGAACTCATACATACTGATATATATGGACCAATGAGTATGCCAGCTAGAGGTGGGTATTGGTACTTCATAACTTTCACGGACGACTTTAGTATATATGGATATGTCTACCTAATGAAGCACAAGTCTGAGTCCTTTGAAGTGTTCAAAGAATTTAAGAATGAAGTACAAAATCAACTTGACAAGAAAATTAAAGCACTTCTATCTAATCAAGGAGGCGAATATCGGAGTTGGGAATTTGAGGATCATCTCAGAGAATGTGGAATAGTTTCACAACTGACTCCCCCAGGAACTCCTCAGTGGAATGGATTATCCGAAAGGAGGAATCGAACCTTATTGGATATGGTTCGATCGATGATGAGTCAAACCAGTCTTTCAATATCTTTCTGGGGTTACACTCTTGAGACTGCCACATTCATACTGAATAGGATTCCATCCAAAGCGGTTCAAAAGATGCCATATGAGATGTGGACGGGGAAAAGCTACAAGTCATCTTTTCTTAAAATTTGGGGATGTGAGACTTATAACAAACGTCAGTTTCCCGATAAACCCGGACCTCTGACAACTGCTTATTTGTGGGATATCCTAAGGAAACTAAGGGATATTACTTTTACAACCCATCAGAGAATAAAGTGATTGTTGCTTGCAATGGAGCCTTCTTGGAAAGAGAGTTTGTCTCTATGAGAAGCAGTGGGAGCAAAGTACAACTCGAAGAAATTCGAGACCCACCTATATTTGTAGAACCGATGGTGGAGGAACGAACAAGCTCTCAAGGAGTTGGTGAGCTTGAAACACAACAGAATCGACGTAGATATAGTAGGATTCGTCATGAGCCTGAGAGATACGGATTTTTTGTGTCTAATGATGATGATGTGACATTCATAGATGATGAACCCACGTCCTACCGAGATGTTATGAAGAGTCCTGACTCTCATAAATGGTTAGAGGCCATGAGAGCCGAGATGCAATCCATGCAAGATAATCAAGTTTGGAACTTGATTGATCCATCCGAAGGCTTGAAGACTATCGGATATAAGTGGGTCTTTAAGAAAAAGACTGATGTGGATGGAAAGGTACAAACCTACAAAGTAAGGATTGTGGCGAAAGATTTCAAACAAGTACATGGTATTGACTATGATGAAACTTTCTCACCTATAGCTATGCTTAAATCCATCAGAATTTTATTAGCCATAGCAGCATATTATGACTATGAAATATGGCAAATGGATGTCAAAACAACTTTCCTAAATGGAAATCTGACCGACGACGTGCATATGATGTAACCCGAGGGTTTTGTCGATCCTAAGAATTATGTTAAGGTTTGCAAGCTTCAGAAATCCATTTATGGATTGAAGCAACCGTCTCGAAGTTGGAACCTTCGTTTTGATGATGTCATCAAAAGTTTTGGTTTTACCAAAAGTGAAGGTGAGCCTTGTGTTTACATGAAGTTCAGTGGTAGCACGGTAGTATTCCTGATGCTTTACGTAGATGACATATTATTCATGGGAAATGATGTCCCAACATTATTGAACATCAAGAAATGGTTGGGAGATAATTTCTCGATGAAGGACCAAGGAGAAGCCTCCTACGTGCTAGGAATCAGGATCTATAGAGATAGATCTAGAAGGCTTATAGGTCTGAGTCAAAGTACATATATAGACAAGGTCATAAAATGGTTCAGAATGCAAGAATCCAAGAAAGAATTTTTGCCCTTGTCACATGGCGTTTCACTCAGTAAGACATAGTGTCCTACAAGTGAGTAGGAACGAAGACGCACGAATAAGATCCCATATGCTTCCGCTATAGGATCTATCATGTATGTCATGATATGCACTAGACCAAATGTGTCATACTCGTTGAGGACAACAAGCAGGTTTCAGTCTAATCCAGGTGAAAGCCACTGGATAGATGTTAAAAAAATCCTTAAGTACTTACGAAGAACTAAGGACCTGTTCCTAGTCTATGGAGATATGGAAGACGAGCCCATTGTAAAGGGTTACACCGACGCAACCTTCCAGATAGACTCAGACGACTTTAGATCGCAATAAGGTTATTTATTTTTCCTAAATAGAGGCGCAGTGACATGGAAGAGTTCCAAGCAATGTACTTTACCAGATTCTTCAACGGAAGCAGAGTATATCGCCGCTGCAGGAGCGGCTAAAGAAACTGTTTGGATAAAAGAACTTTTTGGAGGAGCTAAGAGTAGTTCCGATAAAGCAACTCGGAACCAGTGGATCTATATTGTGATAACAATGGAGTGATCGCACAAGCAAAGGAACCAAGATCTCACCAAAAGTCCAAGCACATACTGCGATGCTTCCATCTAATCACGGAGATCATACAAAGGGGTGATGTTAAAATGTGTAGTGTGCGATCGGACGACAATGTCGCCGATCCATTAACTAAACTACTCCCGCAAGCGAAACATGAGGGTCATGTTAGGTCTTTGGGCATAAGATGCTTAGAATTGGCCTAGTGCAAGTGGGAGACTGTAGTATTAGTGCCCTAGGCCAAATGTATCTGTGCTAGGAAATGGATTATGTATTAAGACATTATTATTTATTCAATAATGGTTGTTTCTTATATATCTGTGTGTATGGGTTGTGAATGTGAATCTTATATCAACCAAGAATGACACTTCAGATTCACGTCATCAGAATAAGTGATTCTGATAGTAGAACTGTGAACCAATGAATGACATTCTAAACGGTCCTTAGTGATATGTAGGATGACATTCTAAATGGTCCTTACTATCAGAATGTCATTCGTTGGTTCACAGTTCTACTATCAGAATCACGTATTCTGATGACGTGAACCCGAAGTATCATTCTTGGTTGATATAAGATTCACATTCACAACCTATACACACAGATATATAAGAAACAACCTTTATTGAATAAATAATAATGTCTTAATACATAATCCATTTCCTAGCACAAATATATTTGGCCTAGGGCACTAATCCTACAGTCTCCCACTTGCACTAGGCAAATTCTGAACATCTTATGCCCATAGACCTAACATGACCCTCATGTTTCGCTTGCGGGAGTGGTTTAGTTAATGGATCGGCGACATTGTTCTCCGATGGCACACTACACATTTTAACATCACCCCTTTGTATGATCTCTCTGATTAGATGGAAGCGTCGCAGTATGAGCTTGGACTTTTGGTGAAATCTCGGTTCCTTTGCTTGTGTGATCGCTCTATTGTTCGGTTCCTTTGCTTGTGTGATCGCTCTATTGTTGTCACAATATAAATCCACTGGTTCCGAGATGCTCGGAACTACTCTTAGCTCCTCCAAAAAGTTCTTTATCCAAACAGCTTCTTTATCCTCTTCTACAGCGGCTATATACTCTGCTTCCGTTGAAGAATCTGCTACAGTACATTGCTTGGAACTCTTCCATGTCACTGCGCCTCCATTTAGGCAAAATAAATAACCTGATTGCGATCTAAAGTCGTCTGAGTCTGTCTGGAAGCCTGCGTCGGTGTAACCCTTTACAACGAGCAAGTCTTCCATACCTCCATAGACTAGAAACATGTCCTTAGTTCTTCGTAAGTACTTAAGGATTCTCTTAACAGCTATCCAGTGACTTTCACCTGGATTAGACTGAAACCTGCTTGTTACGCTCAATGAATATGACACATCTGGTCTAGTACATATCATGGCATACATGATAAATCTTATAGCCGAAGCATATGCGATCTTAGTCATGCGTCTTCGTTCCTGCTCACTTGTAGGACACTGTGTCTTACTGAGAGACACGCCATGTGACAAGGGCAAAAATCCTTTCTTGGATTCTTGCATTCTGAACCGTTTCATGATCTTGTCTATGTATGTACTTTGACTCAAACCTATAAGCCTTCAAGATCTATCTCTATAGATCCTGATTCCTAACACGTAGGAGGCTTCACCCAGGTCTTTCATCAAGAAATTATCTCTCAACCATTTCTTGACGTTCCATAATGTTGGGACGTCATTTCCCATGAGTAATATATCATCTACGTAAAGTACTAGGAATACTACCATGCTCCCACTGAACTTCATGTAAACACAAGGCTCACCTTCACTTTTGGTAAAACCAAAACTTTTGATGACTTCATCAAAACGAAGGTTCTAACTTCAAGATGCTTGCTTCAATCCATAAATGGATTGCTGAAGCTTCCAAACCTTACCAGAATTCTTAGGATCGACAAAACACTCGGGTTGCATCATATGCATGTCCTTAGTCAGATTTCCATTTAGGAAAGTTGTTTTGACATCCATTTGTCATATTTCATAGTCATAATATGCTGCTATGGCTAACAGAATTGTGATGGATTTAAGCATAGCTACAGGTGAGAAAGTTTCGTCATAGTCAATACCATGAACTTGTTTGAAATCTTTCGCCATCCTTGCTTTGTAGGTTTTTACCTTTCCATCCACGTCAGTCTTCTTCTTGAAGACCCACTTACATCCGATGGTCTTCAAGGTTTCGGATGGGTCAATCAAATTCCAAACTTGATTGTCTCGCATGGATTGCATCTTGGCTCTCATGGCCTCTAATCATTTTTGAGAGTCAGGACTCTTCATAGCATCTTGGTAAGACATGGGTTCATCATCTATGAATGTCACACCATCATCATTAGACACGAGAAATCCATATCTCTCGAGCTCATGACGAATCCTACTAGATCTACATTGAGTCTGTTGTGTTTCAAGCTTGCCAACTTTTTGAGAGCTTGTTTGGTCTTCCGTCACGGGTTCCGTAACTGTAGGTGAGTCTCGAATTTCTTCGAGTTGTACTTTACTCCCACTACTTCTCATGGAGACAAACTCTCTTTCTAAGAAAGCACCATTGCAGTCAACAAACACTTTGTTTTCCGATGGGTTGTAAAAGTAATATCCTCTTGTCTGTTTAGGATATCCCACGAATAGACACTTATCGGTTTTGGGTCCGAGCTTATCGGATACTTGACGTTTGACATAAGCCTCACATCCCCAAATCTTAAGAAAAGATAACTTGGGGCTATTCCCCGTCCATATCTCATATGGTGTCTTTGGAACCGCCTTTGATGGAATTTTGTTCAGTATGAATGCAGCTGTCTCAAGAGCATAACCCCAGAAAGACGTTGAAAGATTCGTTTGACTCATCATCGATCAAACCATATCCAATAAGGTTATATTCCTCCTTTCGGACATTCCATTCCACTAAGGAGTTTCTGGAGGAGTCAGTTGTGAAACTATTCCACATTCTCTGAGATGATCCTCAAATTCCTGACTCAGATATTCGTCTCCTCGATCAAGATCGAAGCGCTTTAATCTTCTTGCCAAGTTGATTTTGTACTTCATTCTTAAATTCTGTGAACACTTCAAAGGATTCAGACTTGTGCTTCATTAGGTAACATAACAATATCTACTGAAATAGTCCGTGAAAGTTATGAAGTACCGATACCCATCTCTATCGGGCGTACTCATTGGTCCACATACATCAGTATGTATCAGTTCTAATAAGTCATTCACCCTTTCACCAACTTTTGTGAAGGATTTCTTAGTCATCTTGCCAAGCAAACAAGACTCGCATGTCTCGAATGATTCCAAATCAAATGAGTCTAAAAGTCCATGAGAGTGGAGTTTAGAAATGTGTTTCTCGTTTATATGGCCTAAGCGACAGTGCCAGAGGTATATCGTATTTGAGTCATTTCGTTTAAATCATTTAGTGTTAATGATATATATGGACTTATAATTCTCTTTCTTAAGATCTAGCACGTAAAGACCTCTTTCTAACAGAACATTTCCATAGAAAAGATTATTTTTTAAGATAGAACAATTATTATTCTCAATAACAAATTTATAACCATCCAGAGCTAGACTAGAAATAGAAATAATACTTCTGCTCATAGCAGGTACAAAATAACAATTATTAAGTACTAATACAAGTCCACTAGGCAAAGTCAATAAATAAGTTCCTACAGCTAATGCAGCAACTCTTGCTCCATTTCCCACACATAGGTCGACTTCGCCCTTAGCTAATCTTCTACTCCTTTGTAGTCCCTGCACATTACAAATGTGAGTACCACATCTGGTATCCAATACCCAAGATTTAGAAGTAAATGAGTTAGTTTCAATAACAAAAATACCTGAAGCAGTAGTCACACTACCCTTCTTGATTTTGTCCTGATAGATTTTGCAGTTTCTCTTCCAATGGCCAACCTTGTTGCAATGGAAGAAACTCCCTCTTTGTCTTTCTTGATCTTTGGTTTAGGCAATACCTTGCCTTCACCCTTTCTCTTATTCCCGGTCTTCTTACCCTTCTTCTTGTGAACCAATAGAACATCTTTGAGAACATTTATTTTCATGTCCTCATGTGCGTTCTTAAGCATCTCATCCAACTCGGTGATGGATTTCTCCATCTGATGCATATTATAGTTCATGATGAATTGCTAAAAACTAGGAGGTAACGACCCGAGAATTATGTCGGCAGCCAATTCTCTGGGCATAGCTGAACCAAGCCTCTCCAATTGATCAAGATAGCTCTTCATCTTGAGTACATGAGCACTCACAAATGAACCTTCAGCCATCTTCGTGTCAATCAGAGGGACAGTCGCTTTGTAGCGCTCAACTCTAGCCTACTCTTGGAACATTTCCTTGAGAGTTACGATCATATCGTATGCACCCGTGTCCTCCAATTGCTTCTGATGCTCGGAGCTCATGGTCGCTAGCATAAGACATGCTATCTCCATGTCGTCCTTAACAAATTTAGCATACGCATCTCGGGCAGCCCTTGTGGCTCCCTGTTCTGGTTCCTCTGGGTAAGCCTCATCTATGACATATAGTTTATTGTCAAGCCTCGAGAACAATTCTTAGTTTTCTAAACTAGTCAAGGAAGTTAGACCCATTGAGCTTATCCTTCTCAAGGATAGATCGCAAATTCAACCCAGTTGAATTATTGTTATTTGCCATTGTTCTACAACTTAAAATGTAAAGTGCCATTATTATTTATTCATTCGGGTAGTTTTGTTTTGGTGTTTCTTATATTGTACTCTCACTATTTTTCTTCAAATCAACCACCTTCGGTAGTATTGATTCGGAAACTTCAAATGAATGAGGTTTCATAGTGAGTCAATATCCGTATTTCATTGAGTATTAAGTGCACTTTGGCGCAACCCTCAATACACAACTATTTAGGTAGGAACACTTCCAATTGTATCATATACAATTCTATCCTTTTATGGATTGAGCATCATATGCCCGCTGTATTATTCCATGTTGTGCCCTGAGCCCAAGTCCGAGTTGCTTGCTCAGTTAAGTTTAACCATGTATGACTATCAGCGAAATAGAGTCCAGCACACTCAGCTTTGGCATGACCCATGCTGGACGCCATTTCCCGCATACCCTCCTTTACAAAGACAATCCTCCATATGCTCAGCTTTGGCATGACCCACATGGTAGACTGTCTAAGTACCTAGGGCTTCAGTGACATGGGGGGCACTTCCTTACTTAACATTCTGAAGGATTTTGTTTTAGATTTGTAAATAGAAACATCACAGAAACTAAGTTAAATATGGTATGAGCCTAATCCTCACGAGCGATCATGAGGTTCCTAACTCTAGATCTATCTCTACATTGCAGAAGTAATCTTCAACGAACCCTTCGTTGTGTGTACGAAGATCCAATGCCATCTTTTGAAGATTGTGCAAAGATCTCTTGCCTTGAAGTCTTGAAATAATATCTATCATAGCAACTATCCTATTGCTAGAAAA
Organism: Juncus inflexus; assembly: GCA_024447665.1. Classification (NCBI taxonomy): domain Eukaryota; kingdom Viridiplantae; phylum Streptophyta; class Magnoliopsida; order Poales; family Juncaceae; genus Juncus; species Juncus inflexus. Next base: position 7,025,749 of record JAJHPC010000012.1, on the reverse strand, counting down.
GATAATTTACAAATTTAGACAACTCACAGGTTGCCATAATTACAACTTTGGACAACTCACTAGTTGCCATAGATATCAAATAAAATTACAAGCATTCACAAACAAGATTACATCACAGAAAAATCACAAATTTAAAGCTCATACCATATTAAATTCCATGTATAACAAAAATTAGGGTTTCTCGCAAAACCAGCATTATTTTGTTGGGAACGGAACTATTCCGTTCTCAATGGAGTTCTCAACGAAGACGTGCTGGAAATTCGTATTTTCTTTTGTTTTAGTTCCGTTTCCAAAATGGACTTCGAAAAACTATTTTTCGAAACTCCAGAAAATCATAATATCCAATATTATATTCCTAGAAACTATTTCCGTGATGTTTTGAAATAATATTTTCAAAACCCTAAAATTTATTATACTATAATTTATTAAATTTTAAATATGTAATCGATGATTATTTCCTTAAAGAACGCTCTGATGGCACTGTTGGGAAATCCATAGCCATGTACGTTACATGCACAACTGAACCTATGGATTTAACCCGCCCTAGGATCTACGTTAAGGGAATAAAAGTATGAGATTAACTATTAAAATTTATACCTTGGATCTTCCTGATCCGCGAGGCGAAGAACGGATGTAGGTTTGAACTTTTCTGACTTGCAACCTTCTCCTTCCTGAAGCTCGACTCGCGACTTCCTTGCTTCTCCTAGGGATGAATATCGATCGCTCTCAAGTTCTAAAGATAGAGAACCTCTACTCGTATCCACGCGAACTTCGGAAGTACGGAATAATTGGACTTGGCTAGACAAGTCCGGAAATACTTTCCGAAAATCTCTCAAAACTTTCTCTCTCTTTTCTGTGTAATAGACGGACTCAAAGGCTTCTGAATTGTGTGTGGAATAGAGAGACTATGCCCTTCTATTTATACTAGAGAGAGAGGCGAACGATTGCTCAGTTACCATAACTACAAATCCTAATCTGTGCCTATTTCGTTGCCAACGGAATAGGTACTTCCATAACGGAATACTTGGCAGCCAAGGTTATTACAGTTTTTATATATATTCCGTTGGGAATGGAACTATTCTGTTGCCAATGAATGGCATTGTTTTGTTCAATCAATTATCCAATAATTGATTATTTCATTTACCAATTTATACGTCATATGTATAACTGTTTTGAGGCTTATTCATCCCGTACGAATGGAGTTCCTTGTGTGGCCGTGTTGGTTCCATTTGACGCTGGCAATGATCTTCTAAAGATCATAAGTCATGAGTAACCTCTAGACTGATGTCATGACTACCCATGTTAAATGAAATGATCCGCGATCATAAACCTATCTGAATAGACATTTGCTTATTCCTTTTGTTCTACGATATATGTCTTGATCACAAGGCATGGAAGTATGTCATCCTTGAGTTTGATCAAAGTCTCTTTCCTGATCGAGAATTGGACTGAATAAATACAAAATGATATTAACAACACATGTTAATCCATTTTTAGCGTGGCCATGCATTTCCTTCAGTCCTAGTTCATCAGGAGGCCCAAAGATATCTCCCTCATGACAAGACGAACAAATCTCATCTTGGTCACTCACATTCCTTATCATGATTCAGTGCATACCTAATGATGACCCTAATGTCATCCCATTACGGATGACGTAGGATCATATTAAAGTATGCAATTCCACATACAGGAATCCATGGTGACCTCAGGTCGTAGGAACAAGCACTCTATTCATATGAGAATCACTAATGACTTATACAATGCATATTCTCATAGTGTGGTCAGTCCAGTACGTGTTCTCTAACACGTACCTATATTCCAGACTTGACATCTCTTTGTCCATGATCAGCAAAACATGACCATCCAGCCTGTGAATATACTAGTGTGTATATGTAGCTTCTTACCTGAAGTATGTCTATCTCTATAAACATCCTGCATAATACTAGGGATAGTTTAGAATGTCGTTCGTTGGTTCACAGTTCTACTATCAAAATCACGTATTCTGATGACGTAAACCCGTAGTGTTATTCTTGGTTGATATAAGATTTACATTCATAACACATACACACAGATATATAAGAAACAAGCTTTATTGAATAAATAATAATGTCTTAATACATAATCCATTTCCTAGCACAAATATATTTGGCCTAGGGCACTGATCCTACAAAAACCCCCTGTAGACCTCAATCAAACAACAATTATCATTATCATTATTTTTCTTTCTTTTGATACTACTAATATGAATCAAAGTATGTATGGACACAATAAGAGTTATAAATATGTGTGCCTCATTGTAGTGGACAATATTTCTGCATTTAAGAAGCATTTTGAGAAATATTCATGAAAGAAACCTATATTAGAACAGCATGCAGCTTTTCTATTGATTTACATTATAAAGGACTAATACAATTAAGTCATATTTATTAGTAAAGAAGAAGTAATTTTATAATTTTGACATGAACTTGAAGTTCACTAATTAGAAAAGAAACTTTATCATTAAACATGAACCAGAAGATCAATAATTTAAAAAGTAATTTTATGATTTGACATGAACCAGAAGTTCACTAATTTGAAAAGAAATTTCATGTTTGGCATGAACGAGAAGTTCATTAATCTCGGAGCAATGATGATGCAAATGATGATGCAAATAATCACAGGGAATTCAAATATGCATCAATTAAAGAACCAGAATATTCTTTTATCAAATGAATTTTCGTGTACTGCTTGTTTTCAAGTAAAATTAATTAATAGACATCACAAACCAAGGTTGGGAATGAATCACCTAATTTTCTTGAGCGTATTCATCGAAATATATGTGGGTCTATTACTCTTTCAATTGGACTATCTAGATATTTCATGGTATAAATAGATGCATCTGCTAGATGGTCACATATATGTTTATTATTATCTCAAAATATTGTATTTGCGAGATTGGTTGCTCAAATATTCAAATTCAGATCATAATTTATGAATAGTATAATTATGACAACTCATTTTGATGATGATCAGTGAGTCACATCCAAAGTACTAGACAAGTATTGTACGTTGATTGAGATTATAGTTGAGCATTGGCCCACGCACGCACTTAGAATGATGTGATTATTATTAATCGTTGGCCCCTAATAATAAAATGAAAGCTCGTCTTTTGATTGAGGTTATGAAATGATATATGTTGCAGTACAAATTATAGTAAAGCCAATATTTTATAAGAAGTACTCCCCAATATAATTTGTGACCGGCCTGCAGCCGAGTAAATACTATTTAAAATCTTTTAGATGTGTAATATTTGTTCCGGCCTCCACCGCAACGCACAATAGTGGGTCACAAATAAAAGTCGGGAATATATGTTAAGTTAAATTGTCTTGCATAATTTGATATCTTGAACTTCATTACATGAATTTATTCACTACATAATTTATTGATTATAAATTTGATGTGACGAATTTTAAATCATTATCTAATTTTGATACTTAATCTTATATATATGAACTATAAGTTAAAATATAACTCATTTGTAAAATAGAGCAAATATATTATAAGATATATTTGTTCTTTCATTAAAGTAATCGACAACATCTTAATTAGGATGAATATTCCTGGAGGATCATCCAAAAACACACTTGAAGTGTGTTAGATGTTTGTAGACAAAATTCAAGAAGAAAGAATTAAATGAATACCAAAGTGATTGTTGTGAAACAAATCAAATATTAATTAATATGTTCAAGATATAATAGACAATGAAAGTCTTGAAGAACTTGATTAATAATTAATGATAACAATAGGGAAAAAGAAACAAGAGCTGGAAAACATAAGTTATAACTTATATAGAATGCATTATTAATATCTTTCACTTAGATCCTCTAATAAGTTAATATGAACTAGAAGTTCATAAATTTATTAATGTGAAACAACATGCAATTATATTATTTATATTTATGCAAAAATGATATTCCAGCATTTAGTGCTCATTGAGATACCCTTGGATAATTCTGTGTTTGAGATATGCTAGGAGCATGGTCGACCAATCGGTTCCAATGATAAAGATCCAAGGAAGAAGAAAAGAGCATGATAAGGAAGTTGGCTTGAAGTTATCAATACTTCAAAAGAAATAAATTCTTCTGAAAAGAATATTGATGATAAAAGAGTAGAAGACAATGACGAGCAAATTGCCCCAGAAGAGATTTAGGTACCTAACAATATTGAAAATAATGAGATCTCAATAAATTATGTCTCTACTAGAATAAATATGGAACCGTAATAAAATTAAGTTTAACCAAAATTTATTTGTGCAATTGCAATTTATATATTAAATGAAAATGAGGATCTAGAATTAATATTATTTGTATAATGTCGAAAGATGTGATTAAAGCATCATTATTTGCACTAGTGAAATATAAAATTGTGGACATGTTGTCCAAACACCTAGCGTTGTATAACGGTAACTTATAAGCAATTATAACTTATAAGAAGTGTTGGAAAATCCACAGCCATGTACGTTACATGCACAGTGGAACATATGGATTTAACCCGCCCTAGGATCTACGTTAAGGGAATAAAAGTACGAGATTAACTATTAAAATTTAAACCTCAGATCTTCCTGGTCCACGAGACAAAAATGGATGTAGGTCTGAACTTTTCTGACTTGAAACCTTCTCCTTCCTAAAGCTCGACTCGCGACCTCCTTGCTTCTCCTAGGGATAAAGATCGATCGCTCGCAAGTTCTCAAGATAGGGAACCTCTACTCGTATCCACGCGAACTTCAGACGTATGGAAAAACCGGACTTGGCTAGACAAGTCCGGAAATACTTTCCGAAAATCTCTCAAAACTTTGTTTCTCTTTTTTATGTAATAGACGGCCTCTAAGGCTTCTGAATTGTGTGTCGAATAGAAGGGGGCTACCCCTTTATTTATACTAGAGAGAGGGGTGAAAGAATGGCAACTTTCGTTAAGAAAACAAATCTTGCCTGCCGTGTGAACAATAATTCCTGCTTCGAACGGACCATCATTTCCATATAAACGATGCTTGTCCGCCAAGCATATCAGCACATACCATATGTCTTCCGTTCGGACGCGTGAACAGTAATTCCTGCGCGTAAACAGTAATTCCAGCACAATCGAAATTCTTTCGCCCATTTATACATCACATGTATAACTGTTATTGAGGTATTTTCATCCTGTACGAATGGAGTTCATTGTGTGACCGTGTAGGTTCCATTTAATACTGGCAATGATCTTCTATAGATCGTAAGTCATGAGTAACCTCTAGACTGATGTCATGACAACCCATGTTAAATGAAATGATCAGTAATCATAAACCTATATGAATAGACATTTGCTTATTCCTTTTGTTCTAAGATATACGTCTTAATCACAAGACACGGTAATATGTCATCCTTGAGTTTGATCAAAGTCTCTTTCCTGATCGAGAATTAGACTGAGTAAATACAAAATGATATTAACAACACATGATAATCCATTTTGAGTATGGCCATGCATTCCCTTCAGTCCTAGTTCATCAGGGGGCCCCAGAGATATCTCCCTCTTGTCGAGAGGAACAAATTCCATCTTGGTCACTCACATTCCTCGTCATGATTCAGTGCATACCTAATGATGACCTTAATAATCATCCCGTTATGGATGATGTAGGATCATATTAAAGTATGCAGTTCCACATGCAGGAATCTATGGTGACCTCAGGTCGTACGAACAAGCACACTATTCATATGAGAATCACTAATGACATATATCATGTATATTCTCATAGTGTGGTCAGTCCAGCAGGTGTTCTCTAACACGAACCTATATTCCAGACTTGACATCCCTATGTCCATGATCAGCAGAACATGATCATCCAGTCTGCGAATATACTAGTGTAGATATGTAGCTTCTTATTTGAAGTATGTTTATCTCTATAAACATCCCACATATCACTAGGGACGGTTTAGAATGTCATTCGTTGGTTCACAGTTCTACTCTCAGAATCGCTTATTCTGATGACGTGAAACTAAAGTGACATTCATGGTTGATATAAGAAATTTACATTCACAACCCATACACACAGATATATAAGAAACAACATTTATTGAATAAATAATAATGTCTTAATACATAATCCATTTCCTAGCACAAATACATTTGGCCTAGGGCACTAATCCTACAAGAAGGTGTTTTAAGAATATGTAATGAGAAAATTAAATTGTGATATGCAATTATATTTCTAATTTTGTCGTCCCTGCAGGACTCATTAACGTAGTAGCAAATTATTCATATCTCATTTGATTTCAATATATTAATGAAAATCCCTGAAGGATTTAGAACGTCTAAAGCATTTCAAACTCTCGAGAGATTTAATCTATTAAATTACAAAGATCTTTGTATGCATTAATGCAATATTGAGATATGTGTCAACATTGCTATAAGGAATATTTGTTGAATGAATGTTATGTAATTGATCAAAATTACGTATAGGAAACTATATATTTATCTTTTGAGTGTCGATATATGTATTGATGATTTAAAATCTTATGGTACTCCCGAAGATCTCCAAAAGCTTACTTATTATTCAAAAGAATATAAGATTAAATTCTTTAAGGCATAAAATATTGTCTTAAATTATAAGTTGAATATTATTTCCCTGAAGGAGTTATTGTTTCACAATCCATCTATTACAATGATATAATGTGTAGAAATCGCATCCATTAAGATCATCAAGATAACTTGTTTGATATATTGTCAATTGAAATAAAGAATGCTGGGTTATTTTCATGCATGAGCATGATGATTGTGAAATGAATATTTAACGAATCTCCTCAAATAATGATCTAGCAGATCTCTTCTTAAGCATATATTACAGAGATTGAACTTTGTCATCTCACATATAGTTACATATATGAGGGGAAGAAATAATACGCACTGCACTCTTTTTCCCTTGTCTATGATTTTTGTCCCAATGGGTTTTCCTAGCAAGGTTTTTAACGAGGTAACTTCTGTGTATAATATATAGAATGATGATGCACTATTTTTCCTTCATTAGGATTTTTGCCCATAGGATTTTACCTAATAAGGTTTTAACAAGTCATATTTTATATATGAAATAATGAGAAATAATGATAATACGCGATGCACTCTTTTTCCCTTACTTAAGGTTTTGTCCTTCTAGGTTTTCCTTGTAAGGTTGAGGCAGCTTCTAATGCGTATGAAATACGAACATCCAAGGGAGAGTCTTATGAATATAATTAATATGGTTGTCCGTTACTTAGCCCTTAAGCAACAATAAATTGGGAGATTTTTGTAAAGATGGAATGAGTTATTACAGGTTATTAATTAGTATATTTTCTATTAATTTCTAGGTCAAATTATTTTCTTTATTGTAATCCTGAATCAGGCAAGAGATTTTTTGGCTAGTACTCACCCTCTGCTATATAAAGGGAGCAGTGACTATTGTATTCCTTAATCCACAATTCAATACATAATTCTCTCCTTCAAATTTTATGTTTTATTGTTCTTTATTTTTTTATTTTATAACAGCATTGAGAATTAGATATAAATTCTAACTATGCATTACTTGTGCAAAATCAACCCCACACGATACTTCAACCTTTATTATGCATTTGTCAACATAGCAGTCATCAATTGACAAACTTTTGTCTAACCGGCAGTATACATTATTAAAACATATATACTGAATTTGATTACAAATATAATTTGTTATGACATAATAATATATATACACATGATTATTCAAGTAATTTCAAATATTACGAATTGTATGACTAAGATAAGCTATAAATGATTTGTAAATTCACATGTAAACTATGTTTATACAGAATATGCAATAACCAAGTATCAACTATTGCAAGTCAAACTATTTTCTATAATATTTATCTAATTCGTCAACAGCTAAATATCAAGTATATTACGAATTGTATGACTAGTATAAATCTTTCGGTTATAAGAAGATAACAAATTCAACAAATATTTCTGGTCGAAATTTAACAAATATATTAGTATATTTACTACGTTGTAATTTTGTATGCTGGCATTCATTATTAGTTAATATAGTTAAAAGAATTTGTATCACAATTCACAAACTATCCTAAATCAAACATCTAATGCAGTACCACGTGCATAGCACGTGGTAAACACTAGTTCACAGTTAAATAAAAAGAATAATTTCATATATACCACTACAAAAATTCGAAATATTATATTACTATTATAAAAACTTAAATATCATATTTGTCATTATAAAAACTTAAAAATATCATATATACCATTATAAAATTTAAAATATCATATTTGTCATTACAAAAACTTAATATATCAAATTTGTTATTAAATTTACTCAAAACTTAACACCATCTATTTTTTCCGTTAAAATTAACAGTCTAATCTTATAATTATTGTTACACCCCGGAACCAAATAGTGGAAAAGGGAGGGCTAGTTAATTAGTCCCACCTTGAGTAGTGAATGAAAATTGGAGTTACTTAAATAGGCTAATGCATTAACTACTAGCACCAACCAAGCTTAATGCACTAGCCTATTTAAGTAACTCCAATTTTCATTCACTACTCAAGGTGGGACTAATCAACTAGCCCCCCCTTTTCCACTATTTGGTTCCGGGGTGTAACAAACTCCCCCACTTCAATTTCTGACATCCCCGTCAGAACTGACATATGATTCCTAGTCTCATCCTAGTACACATCCGTGTGAGCCTTCACCCCATATATGTATCCCCACTGAGACATATAAGATCCTCAAGTTCTCTGGGCATGATAACAGTATGGTACATTTTCGGCCGCATGATAGTACCCCCCATGATCGAACTACTCTGAATACCATTTGTTACTTCTTGCCATTTTCCTTTCGGTACGGGTAATGGTTGCAATAGCCCTGCTTTTTTCTTCCTTTCTGCTTTAACTTGCTGGCACACTAAACACTTCTCCACATATTGTGCAATTTCTCATTTCATTCTTCTCCACCAAAAGCTTTTCTTGAGGTCTCGATACATCTTTTATTCTCCTGGATGAACCGAATACCGAGGGGAATGTGCTTCCGCCAATATCGTATTTTTAATATCCGGAATACTCGGAACACACAACGGATTACCAACTCGTAGCACCTCTTCAGAGTCACATCTAAATTCTCGATATATTCCTTCTATCATCATCTCCTTAATCTTTATAAAACCCGTATCATTATCTTGTGCCTCACATATCTCATCTAACAAACTCGGTCTAATAACAAGACTCGCCGCAACAGCCTCATCATCCGGTAATACCAACACAATATCCATCTTTCTTAGGTCATCCAAAATGCGTCTATCGTAAACAATACAAGCCGACATTGTCGCATACCTCTTCCTACTTAAAGCATCCGCTACAACATTCACTTTTCCCGGGTGATACTCTATGCCAATGTCGTAATCCTTCATCAACTCAAGCCATCTTCGTTGACGAAGATTCAACTCCTTCTGTGAGAAAATATATTTAAGACTCTTGTGATCCGTAAACATATTACACCGCTCGCCATAAAGATAGTGCCTCCAAATCTTCAAAGCAAACACTACCGCCGCTAACTCCAAGTCGTGGGTGGGATAATTCTCCTCGTACGGTTTGAGTTGCCTCGAAGCATACGCGATTACATTCTTGCCTTGCATTAATACACACCCGAGTCCTTGAGTGAAGCATCACTGTAAATCAAGAACTCCTTTCCTGGTTCTGGTACCACTAGAACAGGAGCTGAAACCAACTTCTTCTTCAACTCTTCAAAACTTTTCTTGGCACTTCTCATCCCACACAAATTTTACATCCTTCCTTGTCAGCCTACTCATCGGTAACGCTATCTTTGCGAATCCATCCACAAAGCGTCGATAATACCCAGCTTAACCCAAGAAACTATGCACTTCCGTTACATTCATTGGTGGTTTCCAATTCACCACTGCTTCAATCTTCTTTGGATCCACTGATAAACCATCCTTCGAAATCATATGGCCTAAAAATGACACACTCGGAAGCCAAAACTCGTACTTCTTGAACTTTGCATACAACTTGTGATCCAACAAGGTTTTCAACACCACTCGTGTTCCTTCTCGTTCTTCGAGTAAATCAAAATATCATCGATAAACACAATTACAAAAGAATCGAGATAAGATTTGAAGACTCGATTCATTAAGTCCATAAAAGTTGCCGGTGCATTGGTCAATCCAAATCACATCACTAGAAACTCGTAATGTCCATACCGCGTGCGGAATGCGGTCTTTGGTATAACCTCCAATTTAATTTTTAGCTGACTATAACCGATACGTAAATCGATCTTCGAGAAAACCTGAGCCCCTTGTAACTGGTCAAATAGGTCATCGCTTCGGGATAAAGGGTATTTGTTCTTCACTGTAACCTTGTTAAGCTCACGGTAATCGATACATAACCGCATAGTACCATCCTTCTTCTTCACAAACAACACGGGTGCTCCCCATGGTGAAACACTAGGTCGAAGAAACCCTAACTTCAACAACTCGTCCAACTGACTTTTTAATTCCTTCAACTCCATTGGTGCCATAAGATATGGAGCCCGAGAAATAGGTCCCGTGCCCGGAGCTAGATCGATCACAAACTCCACAACTCGATCTAGGGGTAAACTAGGAGGTTCATCAGGAAATACTCCAGGAAACTCACACACCACTAGAATATCCTTTAATTTCTTTTCCGCAGGTGAAGTCACCTGAACGGATGCTACTAACGCCGCACACTTAGCTCGCACAAATTTCTTCTCATGCTTCATAGAAATAAGAGGACCTCCGAATTCCAATTGTCGAGTTGGAAATTAAATTTCTCATCATTGGTACTTGGAAGATCACCATTCGTTGTCGACAAACAATCACCGCACTGTGCCGAACGAGCCAATCCATGCCCAAAATAACCTCAAAGTCTCACATATCCATCACCACGAGATCAACTAGCAATCTATGGTCATCAATTTTCACGGTTTCGGATTTGCACACTCGGTTTGCTACAACCGAGCCTCCTACTGGTGTTCCCACTACTATCGACTCATTAACTAACTTATGTTTTCCAACCATGCTCATGCACAAATGATGGCGCTACGAATGATAATGATGCACCCGAATCAAAGAGCACATATGCTGGGACGGATGAAATAAAAATGGTACCTGCAATGACATTGGTAACCTCTGCCTCATTGTCACGCTGGATAGCGTACATTTTCGCACGATTGTTCGGCTTGTTGCTTGAACCTCCAACTCACTGTTGAGATAGACGATAGGCAGGGGGCCTTGATTTGTTCGGACACCGATTCGCCATATGTCCCATCTGATCACAATTGTAACACTTCCAATTCTTGCGGAAACATTCTTCTATGTGCCTCCTCTGACACATCGAACAAGGCGATATTTCAGGTCCTTCGTAAGCACGGCTTGGTACTGCTCCACGAAAATTGTTGGGTGCCGGTTTCGGTGGTTTCTTCGAATGACGCTCGTGCCTTTCCATCCTCATCTTGTATGATTGGTGCCTATCACGTTCCACACCAATCGCCACATTCACCACATCTGCTATCGTTCCCAAACTGTGTGGCCTCACAATAGTAACCAAATCTGGATGCAACCCATTAATGAATCGGGCCACACGCTCCTCCGCATCCACAACCGAACTACCTCTGAATATGGAAAGTCGATGCCACTCCTCGGAATACTCTTGCACGCTCATATTACTCTGCTTCAGATTCTCGAACTCCTGCTTGCGAGTGCGCCGAAGGTTTTGCCGAAAGTGATGCTTGAAGAATTCATCCTCGAACCATTTCCATGGTATTGTTTCGCCTGGATATTTCTCTTCATAACCCATCTTTTGCAAATTCCACCATGAATCCGCTCGTCCAGAAAGCATCTGCATAGTCAACCGCACCTTATCCGCCTCCGGATACTTCATCGCATCCAACTTCTTGCGCACGTGTTGCAGCCATGCGTACGCATCATTCGGGTTAGACGAACCCGAAAAGGAATCCGACTTCGTACTCAAGAAAGACTTTAGGAGATCCTGAGCATTTTCTTGACCTGCCCGAGAGGATTGTTCGTTGTTCAGGGATTCTTGCTGAATCAATTGTCTCATGAGCGCCAAAAAGTCATTCGCCAAAGGCGTCATGGTGGTGACTGGTATTGCTCCACCAGTTTAATTGTTCAAGTCAGCACCGTTGTTGGAACCGTCAGACATCTTCCTAAATTACATTGAGACACTCACTCTTAGAATATATTACTTGATTTCTTTTTCTTTTTCTTTTTCTTTTTCTTTTTACAGACTCGATAACTCTAAACTACTCCCATCCCGCTCTCACTCACGAACGTTTATTTAGAATCTATTTTGAGTTTTGTGGATCATTTTGCTCTGATACCATTTGTTAGAGCCTAGTACATTAACTGGCCCAGTCCAATCTTCAGGCCCACACCATATTATCCTAAAAAAGGTTAAGCTTGGTTGGCGCTAGTAGTTAATCCACTAGCCTATTTAAGTAACTCCAATTTTCATTCACTACTCAAGGTGGAACTAATCAACTAGCCCCCATTTTCCACTATTTGGTTCCGGGGTGTAACAATTATCATTATATCCCTATATATCTCTAAATTCATTTCATGAATTAGATTCATATTAAACATCTCTCTCTCTCTCTCTCTCTCTCTCTCTCTCTCTCTCTCTCTCTCTCTCTCTCTTCATGATTTAGATTCATATAAGCAAAAACAAATTATTTCTTTTAATTTGAAGTCAGAAGAATTTGATATGAGAGAATTGAATTGATTATTTTTTTGAATAATTTTTTCTCTCGTGTCAAATTATTTTGACTAACAAATTGAAGTGAAAATTATTTTTGTTTATATATGAATTTCAATCATGAAGAGAGAGAGAGAGAGAGAGAGAGAGAGAGATAATCAAATGAATTTTTAATATGAAATCTAATTCATTAACTAAATTTAGGGGTATAACGATAATTATAAGATTGAACTGTTAATTTTAATGAAAAAAATATATAATTTTAATGAGTAAATTTGATGATAAATATGATATATTAAGTTTTTGTAATGGCAAATATGATATTTAAGATTTTGTAATGGCATATATGATATTTTAAAGTTTTTACAGTGGCAAATATGATATTTAAATTTTTATAATGATAAATATGATATGAAATTATCCCTAAATAAAACAAGTCTGAGATTATAGCCGTTTAATCGAATCATGACTACTTCAAAGACCCATTTACGCCCAAATAATCTAACATATTGCAATAGTTCAGGGATCAACAAAAAATCATTTCAACAAAAAGTTGTCTTATCTTATGAAGCAACAACAATATCCTTTGCAAGTGTTCAGCTCTTACATGACTCTACGTGATAATATTTTACATATATACCGTAATATAGTTAATTATGTCAAACCATATCCAGTAAAGTAGCAGAGTGGTGAGACACCCACTAATTCAAAGGTTATAGATTTAATATTTGACAAAAATCAATTTTTTTTTAATATAAATGGAGATATGAGTACATTCTATAAAATAAAATAAAAATAATTAATTAAATTTTGACATGGCCCTTGCATATAAAGTGGAAAGGGTGCAAAGGAAATCAAAATAAGAGACGTTGTTAATAGGCATGTAATGTCAATATTTAATGGAAAAGGCGAGAAAGGTACTAAAATTGCTAAAAAGAAAAATAATAGCGAAAAAAATCAGAGAATTGCAAAATAATTAATAACTTCTAATATGCACATATTTAGATGATATTATTACAGAAATCTCTAGCTTGAACTTTTTCCAAAGTCATATAGTCTGGCTCATTTTCACAAACATATCGTCATCCCTATTTACAAGAACAATAAATATTATTTCTCACCATCTAGCATTATTAATTTCAATAATCATCTCCTTCTTTCATAACATAAGATTTTTATCGAAATTATTATGTCACACTAAATAAAACTTTTTTCCGCCTTTCTAGTTTTTTTTTAGCTAAGAACTGGTCTTGAAGGATCCTCTTCATCAGCTTTAAGAGAGTATACATCAACAGGGGCTAAAGTGCAATCAACTTTTTTACCCTTGAATTTTGATTGAGATCCTTTTGGGTCGTCTAGGAAAATTACAATGACGGTTATATCATCATGAAAATGGCGCCTCACGCCTTTCTCTATTTTCATTATTTCTTTGTATGTCATCTCTCTTTTCTTCGCTACCTCATTTACTGCTGCTCGTACCAATCTTTTTGCTATTCCCTGTAACATATTGAAAATAAATTTAATAAAATGTAGCAAATGTGGTGACAAAGAAACTCATTCGCAGTAATTTAATTCTTGAATGGCTGAATATATCATTATATCTACAATATTGAGCCAAAAGTATGTTATGAGTAATAAAAAAATTCGGTTTAATGTAGTCCACGACCTCTATTATAGTCAGTGAATACAGTTTTGACTAAGATACTAGACATGAGAGATTATAAAAGTAAAATATATAGTTGGCTGCTTAATGCAAAGTGAAAACAGAAAGAAGAATACTAACTTTTCGAGAGTTGTTGAAGACAATTTTGACAGCATCTTCATCGCTCAGTTGCTCCCAGAGCCCATCAGAAGCGAAAATTACAAATGTATCTTGGGGACGCAGTTTGCGGACACGAATCGAAGGCACTGATGTCATAACAGCTCTTTTCAGTGGTACTGGAGGAATAGATTGCTGGAATAGTGGGTCCCGGTTTATCTCCGGTTTCTTCAAGTAGACATCACCTATTGATCTTGACACCTGAAACATCAATTTGTATAAAAAATTTTATTTCTTAACATAAGGACCTCTCGATACTGGTTTTGTAGATGCGAGGCAGGATATTTTAGTTGGTTTTAATTGAGTATAATGAATGACAAAATTATGGATCCTACTTCTACTTATGTTTTTCAAAATAACTTTTAGAGCTAAAGTTTGATTTTCCAAAATTATTGTTTTGATTAAGTTAAAATTAAAACTTAACAGTAAATCGTTTATTAGATTCTTTGAGTAGTCGAAACAGAGACCATTAGTCACTTTTAATGGGTCTAATACTCATAATTTTCCCTGACTTAGCAAAATACCTGAATGATGCCTTTAATTCTCCAAACCCCTTGTATTCTAACAACAATTCTAGAATCATCTGGATGGTCGCGAGCCACCTCATTACGGACCTCTTCTTCAGCGACATTATGATCTCTCGACAGCCTCTCTGCCACCTCAGCGCCTGACGCATCTTTCCTCCCAAGCACGGCTCGTGAGTCACCAAGATTTGCAACATATAGTTTACCGTTTTCAATTGCACCGACTAAACAACATGACCCGACTGAGGCTATCTGAGGTTTCATGGACCCGGTTTGGCGGACCAGGCCTGTGAATTCTTCTTCTATTGTATTAAATGCTTTGCGCAACACGTCTGCTGATAGGCCTCCGTTTTCCTTTGATAGTTCTGGAGGAATAATTAGGATGGAATTTAAGAATTAGAAAGAAGGTATGATGAGAAAAAGGTTGGGTGAAGTTTTGAATCTGTAGAGATTTTGAATTAATTTGATAAAGTATTATTTAGATTAAGTTTAACGATATAGCTATTTAATTTTCAATTTTATAATGTACCTAAAAAAATTCAATTTTATATTGAAGTACACATTAGTCTATTTGTCTAATTGAAGTTGAAATGTTTTAACTTTTCCCTAGTAAGGAAATATTCAAACAAATAATTTTATCAGATAGTGGAATTATTGGAATAAAATTTCTCATGCTCGAAATAACAGACGAAAATGATGGTCAAATGTGGAAAAATACATGGTACCACTTAATTGCCAGTCTTTTCATCATCGACATAATTTCGTCTTTTCGCATGTACCCTAAACCCCTCACCACAAACTTATTAAAAAACATGAAAACTAACGAAAATAATAAAACAGGAATCTCAGAAAAAAATTTATAAAATAGAACAAGAGAAATAACAAATGTTGTCATGAGAGCAGTGATGAAGATGATACTAGGGAACACTATATTATAATGTTAATTAAATATTTATTTATAAATAATCTCTGAAATGTTTTCAAGTTCTTCTTATCACACAATTAACATACCGAAAAAAAAATTCCAATTTTGCGCTTTCCATATCAATCAATTAATTCAAGGGTAAGGTTTGACATCTATTTATCTTATTGTCGTGAGATGGAAATGCCACTAACCAAATTCTACCCAATAAAAAGAGAAATAACTTAATCACTTATCGAACATAAAAAACAAACTTAATTACTTACGGTAGATCAATGGAAACAAGCGGTGATTCACGAATCTCGATGCTTCTGGCCCTCCATGGCCATCGAAAACCCCGATATAAGTCGCAGAAGGAGACGTGACCACCTGGCCCTGATCCTCCAAAGATTGGTTCGCCTGAGCAACTGCAATGGAGAAATCGCCATTCACATGCTTCTTCAACCCCATCTCCCACACCAACTCATCCTTACTGTTCGATTTCTCGCCTCCGCAAAGACACTCCTTTATCGGCCTCAACAAGCTAGACATGAATCAGTGGATGACTTACTATAATAGTATTTGTTTTGAGTTCTCTAATTTCTGTTTTTTAGTTTGGGGGCAAGTGATGAGGGTTTTGATTTTGTGACACTTTTGGCTGTTGAAGAACTTTTGATGATTTTTCCTTGTTTTTGAAATTTTCAAGCTTTGTTTTGTTTGGGACGAAGGTAACGGGTTCAACACGTTGTTTATATTCAGTTGGCTGTGATGCAAGAAGATGTTTATGGACTCTGTGCATGCAATATCAATTAAAACATAAGAACATAATTCAGTGAAGTTACCTTGGTAAAATAGACCGCGTCCATATAGGTTTTGATGGATAGAGGCTGAGACTGGAGAAGTTTAAGAAAGAAAAGGTAAAAGTAAATGCAATTAGTGTGAATTCTGAATGGAGAGGTCAAAAGTATCTACAATAAGAAACGCGTAAATCTTCATGGAAGAGAGAATTGGAAAGGAGAACCGCGTTTTTCTTCTTTCCTTCGATTATGCAATAACGTATAGTTGTCCTGTCACTCAATTACTTGAGACTGTGTCTTACATCCAGTTTTCATTGATTGGAGATGTCCATTGTTTAGATTAATAAAAAAATAATTAAAAATTGTTCTCAAAAAATATTTCTTGATTTCTAAATTTATGTATTTTTTGTAGAATGATAGCCTGTAAATGATATGGAAAATCAGGATTAAATGCAAATACATTCAGAAGTAGATTTTTTTTAACTTACCACCTAATAGGATTAACATCCAAATCAAAAATAAAAGGAGAGAATGACCGTTTTGACTCTAGTCAAGAACGAACAAGTAGTTATTCCATGAATATTTATTACGGTGATTTTCTCAATTTCTGCATGACAGAAGACCTCCATTTCTTTCTCCCAAGGTGCTATTGTCATTAGTACATTACTAACAACTCATGTTTCCAAAGTAAAATATAAAACTAAATAAGTTATAATTTAAACATGCATGTTTGCAGAAAATTATCTTCATTTGCTCTGCTCATCTAATTTCACTTGTTTACAATCATTTGCACCTTTAGTTTAATTTTTTGTTTGTTGTTCGATAGAATTCGACTCAAAGGTTGATTAATGATGTAGTTCTTGCGAATGTTGCCTGAATTTGAACTGAGCAAAGCTTGAGCTCGGTCATGCTCAATTGAGTTCGGCTCATTAAGTATGTTATAAATAATAAAAATATTCGGTTTTGTTATGAATATAATTAATGTGGATGTCCATTACTTGGCTCCTAAGAAAAGATAAATTAGGAAATACTTGTAAGAATAGAAAGAGTTGTGACAGGATATTTATTACTGTAAATTCTATTGTATTTAGGTTAAATTATTTCCTTTATTGTAATTCTAAATCAGGCAAGAGATTTCTTGACCAGCACTCACCCTCTACTATATAAAGAGGGCAGTAGCTATTGTATTCTAAATCCACAATTCAATGAAATTCTCTCCTTCTAATTCTCTCTTTTATTATCCTTTTGTTCCTTATTTTATAACACGTTATCAGCACGACTCTACTATAAGTATTTGAAGTTCTAAAAAACATAACTGAAACTCCGCTTCAGAAGGTACAATTTCAAATTTTTAATATTTCATTATATTATTTATTTTGGATTTCTTTTATTCGATTTTTTTCTTTTCTTGAAATTCGTTATTTTACGAGCTTCTTTTAAGCAACATATCTCTGCACCAGAAGTTGCAGATTCTCTTTATAGATCAATGCACTAGAAGTTGCTTGTTTAATTATTTTTATTTTGCAATCAGAAGTTGTGTGTTTATTTTTATTGCTTGTTTAAATTATTTTGTATGCACCAGAAGTTTCTTGTTTAATTATTTTTGCAACCAGAAGTTGCATGTTTATTTTTATTTACGCACCAGAAGTTGCTTGTTTAATTTTATTTACGCAACCAGAAGTTGCATGTTTATTTTTATTTATGCACCAGAAGCTGTAAGTATATTTATGCACCAGAAGTTGCAAGTATATTTATCTTTATTCTATTTACTTTTATTCTATGCACATTTACTTTTATGTACATTTATTTTATGCACATTTATTTTTATGCAAATTTATTTTTATTTATGCACCTGTAGTTGCAATAATTTTTTTTTTCCTTTGTACACAAGCTGCAAAATTTATTTTATGCACCATAAGTTGCAAAATATAGCATCAGTAGTTGCAAGAATATAAATCAGAAATATTGTCTAAATCTCGAAAATCAACACTCAAATAATAATTTGAAAAAAGATGAAGAATATATATTAAATAATGATACTCCTTACCTTTTATCTTGCTCTTGAAGCAGCAACAAGATGAAGAGAGTTGTAAGATATATTGAAAACCAATATCATATCTTATTGTGAATAAGTAAACTAATGAATTGTAAAATAAGAGATTATGAAACTTGTCTAAATAATTGCATTCAATTCCCAGAAGTGAATGTTGCAAAATAATGACATAAATGAGACCAATGCCAGAAGTCATTACAAGAAAATCACATAAGACAATGAGAAAATACAACAAGATATTATTTGTAACTGATTCCAAAATATGTATTTTTGATGTTGTATAAAAGAGCATTGGTTAAGTACCTGTTGTACACCAAAATATTTTGTCGAATTCTATAAAGTCTCTTTAAAAGAAAAAAAAATTTATGGTTAACTATGTTTTTTGAAAACCATTTCAATAAGCTCTTAAATATTACATAAGACTTTTAGGCGGACTTCCTTGACTATATATTTATTCAATTTATTTTATTTATTTGTGGAATCCAAAATATCTGTCATATGTCCAGCAGACATTGAACAACTAAAATAATAATTAGAAATTGAAAGACAAGCATTAATATAATACCATGTATTGTAAATGTAATTTAAGACTCCAGAAGAGTTACCATTTTGTTGCCTGTATATAATAGATAATGCTTTAAAATTGTAAATTATTGTTTCTTGTATATAAGCAAAATAATGAATTTTTATTAAAATGAAAAATCACGAATTCCTTACAATTGGTTCTGCATCATTCCCAGAAGTGAATACCACATATACAAGTCGTGATTATTAATATGGATGCTGACGTGTAAGAGGTCAAGGTCAAAATTATACTTGTGACTGTGATGATTATATTAAGAAAAACACACAAGAAAGCGGAAAGAACGGACAAAATGGTCTAAAAATTTATGTGGTAGTAAAGGACATTTGGTATGTCTCTGTGTACGCCCTAGAATTTTGTGGAGGTTTATTAAGCCGTCTTAAAAGCAAAGAGAAAAAATTGATAACTGATAATGATATCATCCGCTGGATTTAAAGCACATTAACAAGAACGAGTTAGAGAAAGAACTGAGTAAGAAAATTTTATTTTATTCTATTTTATATTCTTATTATTATTGTTATTATCATTATCATTATTTTTCTTTAGTGGACAATATTTCTATATTTTGAGAAATATTCATTAGAACAACATGCAGCTTTTCTATTGATTTGTATTATGAAGGACTAATACAATTAAGTCAGATTTATTAGTAAACCAGAAGTTTATTGACTTAAAACTTATTTATGCTTCTGCATATCAGATTTCGTCCAGTCGAAAAGTAATTTTATAATTTGACATGAACTTGAAGTTCACTAATAGAAAAACAATTTTATCATTAAACATGAACCAGAAGTTCAATAATTTGAAAAGTAATTTTATGATTTGAAATGAACCATAAGTTTACAACTTCGAAGAGAAATTTCATGATTTGGCATGATACAAAAGTTAACAAATCTCGGAGCAATGATGATGCAAATAATCACAGAGAATTCAAATATGCATCAATTAAAGAACCAGAGATTCTTTTATTAAATGAATTTTCATGTGCTGCATGTTATCAAAGGAGAATTAAGTGTTAGACATCACAAATCAGGGTTGGGAAAAAATCACCCAATTTCCTTGAGCGTATTAATTGAAATATATGTGGCCCTATTACTCTTTCATGTGGACCATCTAGATATTTTATGGTATTAATAGATGCATCTATTAGATGGTCACATGTACATTTATTTAATCTCGAAATATTGTATTTGCGAGATTGCTTGCTCGAATATTCTAATTAAGATAATAATTTCTGGATCGTACAACTAAGAAAAATCATCTTGATGATGATCAGTTGGCTACATCCGAAGTAATAATTGACTATTGTACGTTGATTTAGATTATAGTTGAGCATTGGCCCACAAACGCACTTAGAATGATCTAACATCATATCTTGTTAAGCGATTATAATTAATCGTTGGCCCCTAATAATGAAATAAAAGCTCGTCTTTTGATTGAGGCCATGAAATGATATATGCTATAGCACTAATTAGAGTAAAGCCAACATTTTATAATAAGTACTCCCCATTATAATTTGTGACCGGCCTGCAGCCGAGTAAATACTATTTAAAATCTTTTGGATGTATAATATTTGTTCCGGTAGTTCCACCGCAATGCACAAAAATGGGTCACAAATAAAAGTCGGGCATATATGTTAAGTAAAATCGCCCTGCATAATTTGATATCTTGAACTTCATTACTTGAATATATTCACTACATGATTTATTGATTATAAATTTGATGTGACATGATTTTCAATCATTATCTAATTTTAATACTTGATCTTATATATATGAACTATAAGTTAAAATGTAACTCATTTGTAAATATAGCAAATCTATTATTAGATATATTTGTTCTTTCATAAAAGTAATCTGACAACATCTTAATTCGGATGGATATCCCTGGAGGATCATCCAAAAATACACCTGAAGTGTGTTAGATATTTATAGACAAAATTCCAGAAGAAAGAATTGAATGAATACCCAAGTGATTGTTGTGAGACAATTAAATATTAATGAATATGTTAAGGATATAATAGACAATGAAAGTGCTGAAGAACTTGATTAATAATTAATGATTCATTAGGGGGAGAGAAACAAGAGCTGAAAAATGTAAGTTATATCTTATATAGAATGCATCATTAATATATTTCACTTAGATCCTCGAACAAGTTAATATGAACTAGAAGTTCATAAATTTATTAATGTGAAACAACATGCAATTATATTATTTATATTGATGCAAAAATGATTATCATATCATACATTCCAGCATTATGTGCTCATAATTATATTGAAGTACCCTTGGATAATTCTATGTTTGATATATGCCAGAAGCATGGTCGACCAATCGGTTCCAATGATAAAGATCCAAGGAAGAAAAAGGAGCATAATAAAAAAGTTGGCATAATTGAAGTTAACGATACTTCTAAAGAAATAAATTCTTCTGAAAAGAATATTAACGATAAAAGAGTAGGTTCAGGTACCTAATTATGTCAAGAGTAGAGACCTAATTTATTCTTGAAAATGATGAGATCTCAATAAATTATGTCTCTACTAGAATAAATATGGAACCGTAATAAAATTAAGATTAATCAAAATTTATTTATGCAATTGCAATTGATATAATAAATAAAAATGAGGATCTAGAATTAAAATTATTTGTATAATGTCGACAGATAAAGTATTGGCCAAATCGAAAGATGTGATTAAAGCATCATTATTTTCACTAGTGAAATATAAAATTGTGGACATGTAGTCCAAACACCTGGCGTTGTATAACGGTAACTTATAAGCGGGTATAACTTATAAGAGGGTGTTTTAAGAATATGTAATGAAAAATTAAATTATGATATGTAATTATATTTCTAATTTTGTCGTCCCTGGAGGACTCGTTAACTTAGTAGCAAATTATTCATATCTTATTTGATTGCAATATATTAATGAAAATCCCTGAAGGATTTAGAATGCCCGAAGCATTTCAAACTCTCGAGAGATTTAATCTATTAAATTACAAAGATCTTTGTACTAATTAATGCAATATTGAGATATGTGATAAAATTGCTATAACAAATGTTTGTTGAATGAATGTTATGTAATTGATCAAAATTACGTTTAGAAAACTATATGTTTACCTTTTGAATGTTGATATATATATTGATGATTTAAAATCGTATGGTACTCTCGAAGAGCTCCAAAAGTTACCACATTATTCAAAAGAATATAAGATTAAATTCTTTAAAGCATAAAATATTATCTTGAATTATAAATTGAATATTTCCCTGAAGGAGTCATTATTTCATAATCCATCTATTATAATGATATAATGTGGAGAAATCGCATCCATTAAGATCATCAAGATAACTTGTTTGATGTATTAACAATTAAACTAAATGATGGTGAGTTATTTTCATGCATGCATGAGCATGATGATTGTGAAATGAATATTTAACGAACCTCCTCAAATAATGATCCAGCAGATCTCTTCTTAAGCATATATTACAGAGATTGAACTTTGTCATCTCACATATAGTTGCATATATGAGGGGGAGAAATAATACACACTGCACTCTTTTTTTTCCTTGTCTATGATTTTTGTCCCAATGGGTTTTCCTAGCAAGCTTTTTAACGAGGCAACTTTTGTGCGTAATATATAGAATGATGATGCACTCTTTTTCCTTCACTAGGATTTTTGCCCGTAGGGTTTTACCTAGTAAGGTTTTAACGAGGCATATTTAATATATGAAATAATGAGAAATAATGATAATACACGATGCGCTCTTTTTCCCTTAGCCAAGGTTTTGTCCTACTAGGTTTTCCTTATAAGATTTTTAATGAGGCAACTTCTAATGCGTATGAAAGATAAAATATGGACATCCAAGGGGGAGTGTTATGAATATAATTAATGTGGATGTCCATTACTTGGCCCCTAAGAAAAGATAAATTAGAAAATACTTGTAAGAATGGAAGGAGTTGTGGCAAGATATTTATTACTCTATATTCTATTGTATTTAGGTTAGATTATTTCCTTTATTGTAATTCTAAATCAGGCAAGAGATTTCTTGACCAGCACTCATCCTCTACTATATAAAGAGGCAGTGGTTATTGTATTCTAAATCCACAATTCAATGAAATTCTCTCCTTCTAATTCTCTCTTTTATTATCCTTTTGTTCTTTATTTTATAACAGGTTTAATGTAGTCAACAACCGCTATTTTTCTGCCCAAACAAATATAATTATATATATATATACTATATTAAAAAAAATATTAAAAACTAGACTTAATACATACTGGTACATATAAAAGACGTGATGTATTCAAAAAGAAATGGTGTTAGATGAAGATGTATACGATAAAATATATATTGGTATAAGACAAAAAGATATGCGTAATATTTTATAACAATATGTGTAATATGCTCAAAGAGATATGCGTAATATTTTAAAAGTATATTACTACAAAATAAAGATATATCGTAAAAGATATAATATAAAATTTCAAAAGACATATTGGATAGAAGAAAGATATAATTGTTGTTTGGCAGAAATAAATTCATGCTATATTTTAGGATAAAAGTTCGAATTAATTTGAGCGATAAAAACTTTAAGTCCAATTAACGTCTTCATTATTGATTTTTCATGTGATGGCTAGGGGTGTAAATGGGTCGGATCTTACCCTCACCGACTCGAACCAGATCCAAAAAATATCTAGATCCGAATTAAAAAAATCTGGATCTGGGTCTTTTATTCGGATCTGGTATTGGATTTTGGTGTCGGATCCGGATCCAGATCCGGATAATATTCGGATCCGGATAATTTTAAAAAATGAGTACCTTTTTTTTTTTTTTTTAGGCATAGAAAAAACGCCTACAAACACTTGTTGTTCTTGATTTGATGATATTTAAAATAATTTCGTAATAACTAACCTTCTTTGAGAATGTCTTATAAGCTCAGAATGACACATGTTCAAGTTTACGGAAATGATTTCATTGGAATAGAAGCATCTCTCTGGTCTCGGGAAGACTAGAAATCGTCACGCTTTTAAAAAATTTCAAGAGATGATTTTAATGCGTTGGAGCAATCTTCTGTAGTCTTCTAATGTATTGTGTGGAGTAAGTAATTTAATTTGTACTAAAAAGAAAGTAAAATTTGTAATTTATTCAATTTCTGCTAGTTCCATTGTCAACGGACTCCCAGTCCATTGCCAATGGAAGCAGTCCATTGGCAACGGACCTCTCCGTTGCCATTTTCTTCACCCTGGAGTTTTGGCTGAAAAATTGTTACGTGAGTTCCGTTGGCAACGGAACTGCAGGAATATAGCCATTTGTTTTGAAATGCTCATTGATTTCCTTCTGTTTTGCAGTCCGTTGGTAACGGAACTACGCAGGTTTCCATTTTTTTTAGGGCTGCTCTTTCCTCATTTAAAAGGGGGCCGCCCTCCTCAGTTTCTTTAACGATTTTTCAATTGAAAAAGCAAAAAAACTCTCTTCTTAATACTAGTTAAATTACTCTAAATCTTAAAGTGAGATTAGTGGAGTTTTGAGTGTGTTGCTCGTGTTCGTTTGTTGAGCTTATTGAGATCGGAGTGTAAGTTGATTGTTCCACCGGCCGTCAAGAGGTTGTTGTAAGGTGTCGGTGGTTCGAGGTCCTGTAAACGATCTTGTTTGTTAATGAAATAGGAGCAGCAAGGCAAGTCCGGAGAGTAGGCAACTCGTGAGCGCGGTAAGGGCGCTAGTGAGTAAATAGGTGGTTAAGGCTAACGCAACCAACTTGCCGAACTTCGTCAACAGATCTGGTGTTCGATATCGCATTTGCTTTCAATTATTTATCTTACTTCTTGTTTATTTTAACTACTTTGTTAATTAGAATTTGTACAACCATCATCTAAAAGGTCTAAGACTTGAAATTGTGAAAATCTAAAAAGTTCAATTATTCACGCTTCCGCATGAAATTAGGCCAGTTTATCCCCCCCCTATAGGCCTCCAGTAGACAACAATATTTTTATTAAAGAAAAGAGTTGCTACAATTTGTTGTTACAATTCGGTGTTTAACATCGCTCCTAATTTGTTCAATCCTAGACTAAGATTCCAAATCCTAGCCTAATCCCTACTCGCTATTTCCTCCTCTTTGTTGCAGAAATCCACTGGTACGCCATTTCTTTGCTAAGTCAAGTACTCTGGCATGGTTTGAGTTGATATTTTGGAAGAGTTTGTTGTTTCTTGCTTTCCAGAGTTCCTAGCATGAAGCCACCCAAACCGCTTTCCATTCCAACATTTTTGGCTTGTCAAGCTTTCGCTCCATCCATAAAAAAATGTGAGTTAGAGAATCCCAGGTGGTTGTTTGACCGAACTTTTGACAAGTT